>PVJI01008418.1:0-71684 GCA_004026765.1 Micronycteris hirsuta
GGCCTACTATGTGTCAGAAAGTTTTTAATGGCAGCCCAGTGACCCAGTCTGGCCCACCAGACTTGTTTTGTTTAGCCAATGATACTTTAATGCTTGATTCAATATTTTTAAATTGGGAGACTTCACATAAAAAGTCTGATGCTTTGGCTCTCTGGGAAGTCAGGAGAGCTGGCCGTGCTGGTCCTGTGTTTGCCACACATTAGCTGTTGGCTGGCGCTCTGACAGCTGCCTGCTCTAGAGGCGCTGCGCTCCATCCAGTTTGCACAGCCCCCGCCACTCCCACAAAGTTAAATGTGGGCGCAGGAGGCTGGGATATCGGGACCAGGGACCTGGCTGGCTCCTGGAAGAATCTGTGACCTGAGGTGTTGACTGCCGCCCTGGGGGCGATGCTTATCCCAGCACTTCTCTAATTTTTAGCAGCTGGGGGAGGTGAGAATTAGTCCCACCCCAAGAGGATCATGGAGGTGGCACTTCGACCCCATAGCAACTTAGCAGGGATTCAAACCCAGGCCTGCCTGCCTGGGAGCCCTGGCTTTGTTCTCACTGCCCCAGCTCCTGGCCATTCATCCAAAACAGCCCTCCCTTCTCCTGAAGGACACTGTGACTTCCTTGTTACGACGTCACCAGCTCAGTCACAATTGGTTTAAGAGCAGAGTGTGGCCCAGCCCACCAGATCCCCAGAGCAGCCCTGCCAGCCCAGCTCAGGCTGGCCTGGCTTAGCCACACACGCACCATGAAGTACCCGCTGGTGCCGCTGGTGAACGACCTCACGTTTTCTTTCCTGGTGTTCTGGCTCGGCCTGCCCGTGGCCTTGCTGTTGTTCTTGCTGATCGTCTGGTTTCGCTTCTTACTTAGCCAAGGTGAGCCATCCAGCCTGGGCCAAGGGGTCTTGAAACCTGTGCAGAGAGAGGGGCTTCCTTTGGGTGTTCTCACTGCAGGCTCAGAGCTGACAAGTGGTCCCCCGAAAGACAAGAGGACTTGGTAGTTTGGAGATTCTTAACCTAGAGGCCAAGAGTGAATCCCCAAGTTTGACTGCGAAGCACATATGTGTGCATGCCTGTTACCCCTCAGGGCCACTGCCAGCACATAAGGTCTTTGGTGCTGGCACTGGCCCCGGAAAGTGGTGGCCCTGCTGGCCAGATGAATTAGTAAAAGGTGCCCTTCCTGTGAATTCAGCCAGGGCACAAGGCTCAGTGAGCAGAGGATGGTCTGGGTTTCAGTCCCTCCGGGCTTTTGTGCAATAAACGACTTGCACAGTGTGGGTGGCAGCCGTAAGCCCTGATCAGTGCCCGGTGACCGCTCACTCTTCTCTGCCCAGAGTGTAGTCAGGAAGGATCTGGGGTGCGCTGGGACGCAGGACCACTGAAGTGGGCTGACATCCGCCCTGAGCTCAGCATGCCAGGGTGGAGTTGGCCATTGGGCACCTGTGGGCCGGTGGGCAGGGAGCAGCCATGGCCACGTGGCAGGAATGACACTCTGCTAGTCATGCATCCTGTCCCCCTAGGCCTCTTCCTGGGGTTAGCTTGACCTCCCACCTCCTGCTCCTCAGCCCCATAAACTTTGGCCAACTGGGCAGGCAGGGAGGGCACCGAGTGAGCTGCCACCTCTGATAGGGCGTTGAGATGGGGTGAGCAGTTTGCCCCTAACCTACCCCATGACCTTACATGTGGGAGCTGGCCATGGTGTAATTATTGGGAGTTCCTGGTGAGAGTTTTATTTATTATTATTTTTATAATATATATTTATTATATAAATAATTAATTATTATTTTTAAAAGATTTTATTTATATATTTTTGCAACAGGGGAAGGGAGGGAAAAAGAGAGGAAGAGAAACAATCAGTGTGAGAGAGATACATATGCCCCCAACCCAGGACCTGGCCACAACCCTCAATCATGCCCTGATCAGGAATCGAACTGCTGACCTTGTGGTTTACAGGCTAATGCTCAATCCACCGATCCTGGTGAGCCAGAGCCTGGTGAAAGCTTCTAGAAAGCATTTAAAATGTGACGATCTCCTCCTTCCCAGGGTGGACCGCAGCACCCCCTGAGGAGCACATCTTGAGCGTCAGGCCGGTGGCAGGTGAATGTCAGAGCACTTGTCTGTGCAGTGGCTGTAAAAACTGTCTGTCTCTCAGCCTGAAAGCACCTACTCTGTGCCCTGTGTGTGCTCCTGCTGTGTGGAGTCCAGGAGATGTGGGCCCAGATTGCAGTCTTGCCCTTTAATAGTCCATAATAATAGTGAAGCTTTTTCAAACACTGTGTTGGTCCTGGGACTTGTGCTTAGCACTTGATGTGTATTACTTCATTTAACCCTCAGCTTAAAGTAATCCTTAAGTGATCTTTACCTGTGAAGTAATCCTCACTGTGCAATTGAGGAAACTGAGGCTTGGAGAGGAGCAGAAACCTGCCCAGGGTCACACACCTGTGGAATACTTAAGAGTGCCGAGTGGTGTCCAGTCCTGGCCCTGGCACCTGCCGGCCATGGGGATCTGGACAAGTCCTCTCGAGCCTCAGTTTTCTCATCTACAAAATGGAGAGGAGAATGGCCCCTGCCCTTTCGGAGAGATGCACATCAAGGAGGAGAATGGCCCCTGCCCTTTCGGAGAGATGCACATCAAGGACAGAGCACACAGTGTGTGTGCACACCTGGCACACAGTAAGTGCTTGCAGCCTGAGAGATGACCTAGTCAGTATTGGTTTTGTCCAGATAGGAGGAAGCACAGCGGAGGCTTTGGATGGTTTCTCTGGAAGGGGAGGGAACACCTTCCCTGAGGTCTGAGGCACTAATCTCTTCTGGCGATTCATTCTCCTTGGAGGCCCTGCTCTGAAGCCTTCTGCAGCCAGCCCCGCCCCACCCCTTCCCACACTCTCTCCCGGGAGGCTGTTGACCCACTGACATCCCACGTGGCACTAAGAAATAAGAGCTTTTGTTAATTTTTCGACGAACAGAAACCATCCCTAAAGTGATTGAGTGTCCGTCCTTCAGGGTCCCGGTCTTCTTGGAACTCTCAGTATTATTGCGTCTGTCCTGTCCTTGTGCCGGGAACTGGACCAGATCCAGGGTCTGGGCCTGCCAGGGTGTGGGGGACTGGCGCTTGCGACACCCTTTTTTTTGGCGTCAGTTTGGCCTGGAATCCAGCGAAACGCATACAAGAGTAGCTCTGATTCTGATTCCCCCTCCCCACGCCCGCCTGCCTGGCCTGGCTCCATAGGGCAGTTTCCAGGCCCAGGAGGCAGACGGTTGAGCAGCACGCTGCTGTGGCCAACAAGGAGGCAGTTTCCCGGGTTAAGGGAGGAGAAAGTGGGTGGAGAAGGAAGCTCCCTGGTGAGGCTGAGGCCCCCCCAAAAAAGATTGTGGGCAGCTGAGCCCTGGGGAAGCTGGCCATGGGGACAGCATTAACCCCCTGCCCTGATACAGGGACAGGGGACGAAGCCAGAAGTGCCCTTCAAGGGCAAAATGCTCTGCTGAGGACAATTCCTTTGTGATTTGAAGGGAATTTGCAGAAAGAAGAAATGGATTTCTTCTGTTTCAGCCCTAAATCCAAGGAAACGGGTGCCATGGGCTACGCCTGTTCAGGGTCCTGGCCACCCCTCATGTCGGTCCATGGAGAGAGCTGTTCATTCCGAAGCTCCCTCTGAGGTCCCTGACCTCAAACAGGCACCCAGTGGCCCTGCACGGGGCTGTGGAGGGGGCGGAGGGATCGAGTCCAGCGCGAGCACTTCCTGGCCGTGAGCTGGACGTCACGTTTCTGAGCCTTGCTCATTGTAGAGTATGAGTAGCATTGGCAACCGCCCCAGGAAGTTAAGAGGACTAAATGAGAACATACGTGTAAGACACGTAGCACATAGTAGGTGTTCAGAAAACAATCACCATGTCTAGTGAAGAAGAGCCCCTTCGAGCCATTGTGTGGATTTTTAAACTCATGACGGTCAACATTGTTGAACACTCACTTTACATGTCTTACTTCAGTTAACCCTCATTACAGAAGAGGCTGTCGTTGTGCCCATTTTACAGATGAGGACGCTGGGGCTCAGTCTTTTCTGTGTTCGGCTCTTGGTCTGCAATCCGAGGGCTTTCTCCAGCCTCCTTTACTTCTTGCAGCCAGTGAAATAAAAGTGCATGTGGTAGCAAGATCATGGACCTAATTAATGACACCTGTATGTCTCCCCCTGCCCCCCAAAAAAAAAAAAAAATGGAGAAGAGAGTGTTCTTTGTTTTCCTATTTTAAAAAAAGAGATTCTGCTGTATACATTTCTCTGCAGCTTGCTTATAACACATCGCAGACATCCTGTGAGTGGAAAGGTGCAGACCAATGCGGGTGTTTTGGTAGCTTCCTGACATGCCATTGGGTGGATGGCCAGGTCTCCATGAGGTGTGACCGTGCCACACTTCAGTGGACCAGAACCCTCACTGATGGACGTGCACGCGTGTGGTGTCTAGGGGGCTTTATTGTTTGTGGGTGTTTTACCACACGGCAGTGGGGCAGTGGGAACCATTGTGCACATACACTCAGACACTTGTGCATGGGTGGACTGCTGGACAAACGGATGGCTGGCTTCGTATCCCCTCCCTGCCTGTTCCTGGACCGGGCCCCATACAGGTAGGTCATTTGCTCACCTCTAGGGGCCTTGCCTATTTAGTAGGTGAAAGTGGCCACTTTCTCGGTTACAGACCACCTTTTTTGATCCCTGGTCACCTTTCAAAGCCTGAAGTCTTCCTGAGGTCTCAGGGCTGTCCCATATACAGTCACTTGTCCTCGGCCCCTGCCCTCAGACAAGGCTGCAGGCATGCCCAGGCCGGGCAGAGGGCTCCTTTTGGATAAGGGATAGGAGACAGGATGTGACCATCCAAGAGGCCTTGTCTCTCTCTCCACAGATTCAGAGGAAAATGACCCAGATTTATGGTTTGATTGGGATCCCTGGAGCAAAGGCCCAGCCGAGTCTCGCTGGCACGAGATACCCCATAGCCAAGAGGAAGAGAGGCCCGGCCAGTGAGCCTGTTCCGCCAGGTGAGGCCCTTCCAGGAAGGCGGGGTTGCAGGCAAGGGGAGCCTCAGAGCCTGCCCACAGCCTTGGGCGCTGCCATGGGAGAGCTGACTCCCTCCGCCTTGGGCGAGCTCGCCACCTCGCCGCGCCAGGGAACATTCCGCCTCCTGGCGTTGGAGTCCTGTCCGTGTCCCGTCGCAGGACCAGCCACCTCTGTCGGGAGGAACTTCCTTACAAAGGTCCCCCCTGTCCTTTACTTCTGGGCCTCACCTCCCACGACTGTCCCCGAGGACTTCGCCCTAGCTGTTCCCTCTGCCCAGAACCCTTCTCTCTAGACACACCCTTGGTGAGCTCCCTCACCTCTGAGGTTTTTCTCAAATTCTCTCTTTCAGCAGGGCCCCCAACCACGCACTTTATTATTGACATTCCTCCCCAGCTTCATGCACGCCCCCCCCGTCCTTTTTCTTTTGCCACAGTGGGGGCTCAGTAAATATTTGTGGGTGGAATGAAATAATACAATAACAACAGCTGATACCCACTGCAAGCTTCGCAGATACTAAGGCCGGCGCTGAGCGTGTCCCTTCCATGAGTTCATTTTGAAAGCCTGCAAAGAGGACGTTATTCTTGTCTCCATTTTACAGAGGAGAGTGCAGACGGCGGCGCAGTAAGGGATGTGCCCAGCCTGACGCCCCGCAGCCAGTGTGCACCTCCAGGGGGCCGCGGCCCCTCCGAGGGGGCTCAGTGCTGTCCCTGCACCTGTGACCCCCACGTGCGTGCGTCCTGCTCCATCTCCCTTCAGAGCCTGGCAGCCCTTCATGGCCAGAAAGGGATGTTTTTCATTCCCTGTGTTAACCCCAACCTAGCAAAACACGGCACGTGATCTGCCAGCTTCTCTCCACCTCCACGAGCAGCCCTGTCGTCGGTTAGTGCAGCTGCGTGAGCTGCACCCCGGGAGTCAGCCCCACGGCTGGGCCCCCCGTGTCCTCCATCTCTCACGCATCCCGTTGTCTCCATCTCCGCGGCCATGACGGCCCGCCCTGCTCTGGGGTCTGCCCCTGCAACGTGCCACTAACCCCCGACTCTGCCCTGCGGGTCACACCTTGGAGCCCCTGCCTGTCTGAATGGAGGAAGGAGGTGGGGCTGAGAAGCAGGGACCCTCACTCACCCTCAGTTACAGCGATTCTGAAACTTTCTGGGTCACGACCTTGGCAGCCAAGGGCCCTTTGCCCAGAAACACACGTGTGCATGCACTCAGCATTCCGTGTGTGGGGCCGGCTTCATGGGGCGTGACTCGTGTGGCCCCACGGGGCCCCATGTTCAGAAGAGCCCAAGCTTAGTTGCATGCTCTGCTTGGTTGTTGCTGTCTTGAAATTTTTAATAAGTTTTAACAATGTTTAACAGGGGCCTGCGTGTTCATTTTTAATGCGCCCCACAAAGTATGTAGCCTGTCCTGTCTGCGAACAGTTAGTGGGGCAGGACAGGGAGACATTTAAGCTCTGCTCGGGGGCCCTTCCCGCTCCCACGGTGTGTCTGTCCCTCTCTTACTCTCACGCCCTTGTCGTCCCTAGACCCAACCTGCCATGTGTTCCCGGCTTGGTTTTCCTGGAGTCAGCCGCATGGCGGCAATGGCCGAAGTGGATGGGAGAGACTCGCAGGCAAGGGAAGAGGACTTTGGGGAATGAGGGGCTTCTCTGAGCTGCCTGCCTCGCGGTCCCCTGCAACAATGGACACACAGTCCCCTGAGGATCCCCCGGGCCCTCCAAACAGCAGCTCATCTGTGAAGATGGTGTAAGCAGGCACACGGGGAGGAGCTGGCCAAACGAATTGGGAGAGGGTCCTAGGGCAGGGCTGGGCCAGGGCCTGCGGTCCGTATTAAAGAACACAAGGGCTTCTGGAGCTCAGGAGCCAGAATGTGCTGGGCCTGACCACGTCCATTCAGTCAACAAGCCGTGGGCCTGGGCCTGACCTGGCACTGGCCTGAGCCATCCTGACCCCATTTGGGAACCCCTGGCCCTCCTCCCCTTCTGTGCGAAGGGCTGGGGGACTTCGCTCTGACTGCGATTTTCTCATTTTGAGCTCACTCCTTGATCAGCCTTCTGGTTGTTTTTAATACCATTGACTTTATAAATATCTACACAGAGTCTATCACATGCCTAGTTGTTTTAAGAATAGTTCACATTCGTGAGCATTTACTATGTCCCAGGTGCTTTTCTGTGTTTTTATACATTATTGTTTTCTAACCCTTGCAAGAATTTTATCAGGTAGGTTATTCCTGCTTTACAGGTGGGGAAACTGAGGCACAGAGTAGTCAAGTAACTTGAGTCGCAATGATGGAGTCGGGATTTGAACCTAAGCCCTGTGACTCTAGAGCCCGACCCTGACCCACTAGGCCCACTGTTCTCCAGACTGGGCACTATTGCACCCCCACTGGCCACCCCAGAGGCAGCGGGGTTGATGGGCTGTAGATGGGACCAGCCCTCCTGGTAGTCACCAGGTGTCACCTTCGCTCCGAAGGTGTTTCTCTCTCACCACACACACCCCCAGCCACCACAAGCCTTTCCGTTGTCCAAAAGAGGGAATGGAGCTTGAACTATCAGCTGGTCTCCCGGACTCTGGTCTCCCTACTCAGCCCTGTGGGTGTGACCGGTCTGTCCAAAGCAGGGCTCAGAACCTGTCGCATTGCAGCTCTGGCTCCCGGGCGAACGCCCGAGTTCCTCGCTGGGGGAGAGCGCCACCCACTGGCACCTGAGCCCGACTAAAGTTGCTGGGTGAGGTTTCTGTTCTTACCAATAAGGCTGCAGGAAACACCCTTGACCTTCTGTCTTTGCACACAAGTGTGCTTCTTTCTACAGAACAAAGTCTGAAAGGAGAAAGTGTTGAGTGTAAACTAGGTACATTGCCGGCTTGCAGATACTGCAAAGTTCTCTTACCAAAAGGTGGCACCAGGAGCATACCTAAAAGGGCCTGTTTCTCCTAGCCTTTGCCCCGCTGTGCACCCCCAACACACACATACGCAGCACACACACCCCGACCCCTGCACACGCTTTGTCCTGGCTCGTGAGCATTTGTCAACGCTGT
Organism: Micronycteris hirsuta; assembly: GCA_004026765.1. Taxonomy (NCBI): domain Eukaryota; kingdom Metazoa; phylum Chordata; class Mammalia; order Chiroptera; family Phyllostomidae; genus Micronycteris; species Micronycteris hirsuta. Next base: position 8,065 of record PVJI01008418.1, read on the forward strand.
GCTTTCCTGGGAGCTTTCCGGGCGTTGAATAAACACTTTTGGTAACAAACCTCCCCGGTGGCTGGAGCTTCACTCTGGCTTTGTGTGGCATTTTCTCCAACCACCCTGCCCCCCAGTGCTGTCGAGGGCTGTCGCCCGTTGTTCACCCTCCATGCTAACCTAGAAAACCCAGGTGAGTCACCCCCCCGCCCCCCTGTCCCCAGCTGGAGGAGCCACGGAAGCCTGGGGGTGGACGGGGCCCAGACCCTGAGAGGGAGCTGGCACAGCCAGACTCTGCAGGAGGGCGTCTGGTCGCACTCCCAGGAGCCCCCTCGGCAGAGGGCAGGGGAGACAGCTGCTGGGGGGCAGGGTGGCCCTGGCAGGTGAGTGAGCAGTGGTGGGGTCTGGAGGAGGTGCCTTCCTGATGGAGTGAGGGACTGAGACCCTGGGCCGCTGAGGGTGTGGATTAGGGCCGCCCTCCTGGCATTTTGTCCTGTTAGGCAGGAGGCGCGTGTGTGTGTGTGTGTGTGTGTGTGTGTGTGTGGTAAACACACCTGGTGACCTCCTAGTGACAGCCTCCCCGAGAGACATCATCCCCACCCCCACCCCTTCAGCTAAGTCCTTCCCCTGTGTTGTCCTGGCCCCGCACAGCCACCTCGTGAGGTGGGTCACAGCTCCATTTTCGGATGGGGAAACTTAGGGGCATAGAGGTTAAGTAACTCGCCCAGAGTCACATAGCCTGGAAGTGGCCTGTTTTTCTGACTCTTAATTGAGATGTGTTTCTCAAGACCCACAAAATACCCCGGGCTCTTCCTGGACTGGCTGTGCTGTCCACGTTTGCAGTGAACACGGTCAACTCAGAATAATAAGTGTCTCCCCAGCCCCAGGAACCCAGGGATCTGGGAGGACAGTCGCCAGGGCAGGAGGGGGCACTGCTGGGGCCGTCAGAGATGCAGCAGCATCCGTTGGGTGGTTTCTGGGGCCCTTTTCGGGTCACGTCTCTCAGGCCCACCCTTATGTTCCACCTCTGAACCCTGGGACCCGAAGTGCACGCCCCTCACCTGCCCCCACCCGCCATCCCTTCAAGCCTTGGTGTCACCCTGAGCAAAATGGAACCCATCTCTTCTGTATTTGCTTCCTGTGGCTGTCAGACAACAGAAATGTAGTGTCTCCAGTTCTAGAAGCTAGAAGTCCAGAATCAAGGTGCAGACAGGGCCAGGCTCCCTCCGAACCTGTTCGGGAAGAAACCGTCCTTGTATCTCCCAGCTCCTGGCCCTCCTTGACTTGTGGCTGCATCGCTCCCGCTTCAGGCTCCATCCTCACGGGTTTCTCTGGGTGTCAAGGTCATCTTCCCTCTTTGTATGCCTGTGTCCAAGTCCCCTGCGCATCAGGACCAGCTGTTGCATTAGGGCCCACCTGGAGGGCCACGTTTTAACTTGATGACCGCCATGGAGACCCTAGTTCCAAATGTCATATTCTGAGGTCCTGGGGGGGGGGACTTCCACGTATGGTCCTGGCAGGACACAGTTTAGCCCAACAACCTCCGTGAGAGGCCTGAGTGTGGTAACGCTCGTAAAGCTCTGTGTGCAGTGAATTGTTGCCAAAAGGAAAAATTTGAGCAACTTACGATGCTTGGTGCACCTCGTGTGCCAGACACAGTTTGGGTGCTTGGCGTGTATTCTCTGAGTCCTCGCAGCCACCCCTGCAGGCAGCTGAGGTTTGCAGAGAGGTTAAGGCACAGAAGTCACACACCCCAAGTGGCAGAGCTGAGGATGAGCGCCAGGCCTGTGGGTGTCCACTCCATCACGGGGGGCAGGACATCGCCACAGTGGGGAGCAGGAGTGGCTCAGAGGGCAGAAAGGCAGGGAGGAAGCGCTGAGCACATAGCATGTGGCCCTGAGGAGCTTCCTGGGTCTGGGGGGCATGGAATGCTCTTGACGAGAGTGAGTGGGTGGGCTGGGTTGCAGGCCGCCCGGCGAGGCACTGGCGGGCTGCCAGCGTGCACGGCCGCCAGGTCTGAGTCACTCCGCTGTGGCCTAACCGGCCCGGCCGATACTCCAAGGCTGGGACCCGGCCAGGAATGTTGCCCGGAGCGTGGACACACTTCACTTCACTCTCACACACATGGCTCTCCAGGAAGCTGAGAGCCGGTGCTTCCTTAAAGAAGCTTGAAAGTGCAGTTTATTCAAGATTCAGGCTACTCTCTCTTCCTCTTGCTTTCTTCCCAAGGGCTCCCTACATGTAATGGAAGTGGTAAGTCTTCTGCTCTGCACGAGAAATTCATTTACTCAAGCACTAACTTATTTACTGAAGCATCTGTTCATTCATTCATTCACTCATTTACTTATCCACCCATTCATCTAATGACTCACTGATTCCTTCCTTCCTTCCTTCCTCCCTCCCTCACTCAGTTACTCATGCTCACACATTCATGTCCATAGGCATTCCCTGTTCCACCTGTCAATCACCCACCCATCAGTCTATCCAACAAACATCTATCCATCCATCCATCCAACCTTCATTAAACACCTACCATGTTTTCCACACAAAGGTTCTTGTGCCTCCCAAAGCACTTTTTCACCCACTTTTATTGCCACTTCAGCTTACATACATAGGGAGGGAGGGCCGCTGCACCGGGGGAGCCCAAGTGCTCGGCCTTCTGGTGGTGCAGTTCCGGAGTCTCGGGACAAGGCTTGGGAGACGTGGGCAGTCAGTCATCTCTGCAGCCCCTGTCTGCACGTGAGAGCCAGGGAGGGCTGCATGAGACTTGGGGCCCCTGAGGGCCTTCGTCCTGGGGGCCCCTCCCGTACTTTGATGCCAAGATGGCCTATCTCAGGGCCTACCCCTGGGCACTGTGGGGCGATTTCTGGTTACGGGGCTCCATTTCTTGCTTCCCCCAGGCCCAAGCAGAGCACAGTGATGCGTGGACTTGGGCCACTCTTTGAGGAGCACTCTGGGGCCGCCCTTCTTCATGTAAGGCTCTGGGAGGGTCACTGATTCCCGGAGCCTCAGATGAGGGCAGGGTGGACCAGGGCAATCTGGTGGGTGGGGGCACCATGGCTTTCTGTCCCGGCCAGAGAGTAGGGGCAGGGACTCCTGGCCCATAACAGATACGAGAGTAGGGCACACGCCAGGGAAGCCGGAGGAATGCCCCTCCCTCGTCCCTACCACTTCGCATTCCAGGCTGAAAGTCAGTTCCCAGGGAGACTCTTCCAGACCCCCACATCCCGCCACTTCCGTTTCCTGCTCCCTTAACCCAGCTATGCCCTGCCCGTTCACACCCTTGACGCACTCCTGGCTCGCTCTTCTGTTTCCTGGTGTTTCCCAGAGGAGACCAGGGCTCGCAGACCAGAGAAGGCCCACTCACAGACACAGAGGGCGTGGCCACGCTGGGGCGAAGACCCGAGGCCACAGGTGTTTTCCTCCATCCCCATCAGCCAGGTACTTTCTTTTTTTTTTTTTTTTTTAAAGATTTTATTTATTTTCAGAGAGAGGAGAAGGGAGGGAGAAAGAGCAATGTATGGTTGCCTCTCACATGGCCCCCACCGGGGACCCAGCCCGCAACCCAGGCATGTGCCCCGACTGGGAATCGAACCGAGACCCTCTGGTTCCTAGCCTGCGCTCAATCCACTGAGCCGCACCAGCCGGGCAGCCAGGTACTTTCTTAATGCTGTTCAATTTGCAATTGAATGGCTGTAAGGAATAATAATGGCAATACAAACGATATTTTATGACTGTTTTTCAAAGGTACCATTTTCACTTTACCTTCACAGTGTAGGCAGGTGGGCAGGGCTCAGGGGTGTGTGTGTCTGCCTGTAGGTGGCCCTGGCCGAGCCAGCCCCGCCTGGGAGAGGTTGGACATCTGTCCTGGTGAGGGGGTGTCTGGGAACTGGGTGTGCAGGCTTCCTCCTGCTTGAACTGCCGTATTGCTGACTGAGTCAGCCCCACCGGCAGCAGCAGCCACGGCAGCGGCAGCAGCAGCAGCAGCAGCAGCAGCGCGGAGGCTCACCTGTGAGCTCATGGCGGAGCCTGCCCTTCTCCCCACCGCCCGGATGGAGAGGCTGGCCCCGGTGTGCCTGGCCTCACGGTGTCCCCGGATCCCACGGGCCCGCATCGCCAGGTGCCCGGGGCGCTGTGCCCGGCGCTGGGCTGACCTGGGCTGCAGGTACAGGAATCTCAGGAGGAGGTGGGGGAGGTTTGGGTCAGGGTACCCCAGGGCCAAGGAATGAGGGCACCATGTTGAAGACCTACTATGTGCTGGCGGTGTATGTCCTCTCAGTTCTTACATCACCCGTCTGAAGCAAGAATTCCCCTCCCACCCTACAGATGAGCAAACAGAAGCTCTGAGAGGTCCAGTAAAGGTCCCAAGTGGTGTGGGTGTGTGTTAAACCTTGGTCCAGGGGACCCCAAACCCCGACTCATCCTGGGACTCACCCCAGCTCTGGGCTCCTGCTGCTGGCCTCCTACAGGGTCACTGATTTTTGGATTCTTAGAGCTGTGAGTGATCCTCAAAATGTGCTGTTTCCCCTTCGTCTGGACATAGAGAGTGTTAGGGACCCCAGGGCTTATTTGGGGCTCAGGATCCAGGACACTGAGCTGTGAAACCTCAGCTGGATTAATGTGGCTGTGTGGTCACCGGGCCTGACAACTGGGTCATTCCTCCATCCTGCTCAGGCGGCTCTGACAGCCAGACCAGAGTTTTTAAGAAGTCATTTCTCCCCGTGTATGATTACAGCACATTACCATGGGATTATTATAGAAACTCAAACAGTGCAGAAGTATGGGTGCCTACTCCCAGCCCTCACTGCTGTCAAAGTTCCGGCATACACCGGGGAGAATTTTTTTATGTACACGAAGCTGTATACGTGTAGTCCTGCACCAATAAGATTGTGCTACAGTGTGCATGTAGGTTCCCTTCAATCCCTAAATGAAAACTCATGTTGTTGCATTCCCTTTGTTACTTCAAACAAAGCAAAGCAAAATAACACTCTAACTTCCAGAACAGTAGTTTTTCAAACTCCAGAGTTCTGTAAATCTTGTATTTGAATTCAATCTTTATTATGTTTTTGAGTATTGAAAAACTGGTAAAGTCATCACACTCCTCAAGTGTGTTATATCGCAAATACTTTTTTTTGGGGGGGGTCCATCAAAACTATGTAGATTTCAGGATCCATAAATGCTTTCAATTGAACTTACACATGAGTTCACAATAGTATCATTGTTTTCTATTTTGTTTATTGAAAAGAGATTCCACTGCCAAAAAAAGGGTGAAAACCACTTCCTGAGACAGGGCTGGTTTGTCTGCTCCGGCGCAGCCCTCTGTGTATCGGTTCACAAGGTCACTAGGCCAGTCCTTGCTACCCTCTGAGGTCGTTCATCTCACTGGCTACTCGTTCGTGAGTCACTTATTGACGTGCACCGTGAGCTCCCAGACGCCAGGCCATGTCTGCTTCCTGCACTCCTCCACCGTGGCACCCCGGGCGCTGTTGGCGCTCATGGGATACTTACTTGCTCAGTGGATGAAATGCTCACTGCCGCCGTGCGAGTCCCGCAATGGGCATGGGGACCTGAGACGAACCCGCTGCTCCCAGCCCCTACAGTGTCCACACGCCGGCCCAGGAGGAAGACCTGGGACTGACCCGCTGTGCTAAGGGGCACCAGATGCTGACCAGAAAGGTCTGGGTAGAGGTGACCAGGGTCAGTGTTGCCACCACACAGAACTTCCCCAAAGTGAACGGGACACAGAGCTGGATCTCAAAATCAGGCAATGCCGCAGTGTTAGCAAGATGGCTCTGGAGGGGTCGCTCTTAAATCGAAATACATCTTCTGTTAATTCAGATTGCTATAAACATGCAAAAAATGGCAACTGAGATCCACTCCCCCCCCACCTCCAGCCCACAAGAATAGTAACTGTGAATAGTTCAGTGTAAATCTTACAAGATTTTATGCTTCATAAACACATATTTTCATATATGTATGTGGAAAACGTATGTGGTGTAGTCATGTATACAATACATACACCTGTAGCAGTTGTGTTCGACCTTTTCCACGTGATGATATCCTTTCGTGGAAACACAGAGATCTACGCTGTTCTCTTTGAAGGCTGCGCGATATTTCATTTTGTGACCGAAACGTATTCTGTTAACTAAGCCTCCCGTGGTGGACTCCTAGGCGGTTTCCTTTCCTCTGGGAGTGGGTTGCTATCTGCGTGAACTGTATTGCGTTGTCTTGGACACGTATCTTGGGGCACTTGTCCTTGCGAGAAATTCCCGGGACAGGAATCGTCGAGCCCAGAGGTATTCACTTTGGAACGCTTCGCCGAGTGGCTCCCAGGGAGGCTGCGTCCGGTCACAGGCTCCCCCAGCGGGCGCCGGCTTTCGTTCGTTTCTATTCTCAACGTTCTCCACAGGGCGTGTGGGCTCTTTTGAGTCTCTGCTAATTGTGTCTTGTTTTAACTCGCCTGTCTGTTGTTAGCAGCGTGGTTACACATCTGTCCACTCGCTGAGTGTCTGGCACCTCAGAGAGGCAGGAGACCCCCGGGGCGTCCAGTGCAAGGGTCACGTTCCCTTAGTAACAGGTGATGAAGCACCTCGGCCCCCCGCACCCAGGCAGTCTGTGAAATAATGTTACACGGTTTACTCATGGGTAGCCACGAGGTCTCTGCCATCACAGTTAATGCCAACCTACCGCCCCACGGATCACATACCTTTAAACCCCCAAACACACCCCCCGGTGTGCGACTTGAAGCTCAGAGTGGGTCACCACGCACAGTTTACCTGTAGCAGTGGCAGCGGACAGACTGCCTGCCCCTTAAAGCCCAGCTTCGCCACTCAGCAGCTGTGGGACTCCGGAGAAGTTCCCTGCCCTCCCTGAGCCTCAGTTTCCTTTTCTGCCAGACGGTTGCAGAAGACAATTCCCGTCTGTTTAGGGGGGGAAATGAAATGGATGCACGCGGGGCCCTTGGCGCAGTGTGAGTGCGGAGGGCGTGTGCAGCACGTGCCAGACGTTGGAGTCGAAGGGAAAGCTCTGGGAGCCGACTCCAGGGGCCCAGGCATGTTTCCGTACTGAGTGAGTTCAGGTCCCTGATGCCTCTGAGCAGCAGGGAGATCTGTCCTGGAGCCCCGTTCCCCCCCACCCCCCCACCGCACCTCTCCTAGCCTGAGCCTTCACTGGCAAAACATGTCTTTCCTTTTTTTACTTTGGTATTTTTTATTTCAGTGACAGTGACATACGATATTATATTAGTTTCAGGTGTACCACCCAGTCGTTCTAGCCCTACTCACAGTCAAGTCTTCCGGGATCTCAACCACAGAACTGCCCCCTCAGGGGCTGCCACCCTGGGACTGGCTGCTGCTTTCCCCCAAAAGCCCTGGCAGGCCAATGCTCTCACCAGCAGGAGGGGCCTGACTGACCCTTGCTTGCAAACCAGAAATGGCAGGTTCCTTCCGACTGGGCTTCCTATTTCCTCTCTCGCCTGGCCTGGCACTGGAGCAGAGGGGCAAGGCTCGAATTTCACGGAATGTCATGGCTCTGGGATTCTCCACCCCGACACTCACCCCGCCCCCCAGGTGTTGCTGACTCTACCCAGGTTGGCCTGCAGATGCCATTAGAATGTGAAGATGTCATTTCCTTGACACTTGCCAACCCTGGGTGTTAGCAACCTGTTTGCCAATCTGACGGGTGAAAATATTTCATTGTTTTCATTTGCATTTCCCTAATGACTTGTGAGGTTCAACATCTTTTCATAGGGAGCATTTTTGTACTTTATCTTCAGGGACTTCATTCATATCCGCTGTTTATTTTTCTACTGTATGTTTTTCTTATTGATTTCTAGGAACTCTTTATATAAGACTAGACAGTAACGCTTCATCATTTGTTGCAAATATTTCCTCTCAGCTTTTCACTGGTCTTACTTACTTGTTTTTGGTGTTTTTGTTGTACAGAACTTTTACATGTCGATGTAATCAAAACTCAGGCATTTTCCATTATAGCTTCTGGATTTTACTTTGCTTGGGAAGATGTTCCACTCAACCCCTTATTTCTTCTGGACTTTGTTCTTATCAACCCTAATGCAGGCTCCTATCCCCTTCCAGGAAATTCCTCTGTACTTACCTCCATAATAACCTGCTCCCCTGCCTGCGAGCTTTGCATATCTCCCTCCCTGCCCAATGTTCCTTTAAAACTGAGTTCCAACATTGCCTCTTCCAGGAAGCCTTCTGTCCTTCACCCCATTCCACTGTGGTTACTGCTTTCTCCCCTGGGCTGTTTGCACCATTAGGCGCTGGGTAGGCTGCTCATTGACTGGAACACAGTGTTGCTTTTAAGTATCTGTTAGGCCACTTACTGTGCGCCAAATGTTTTGCATGTATTGCATCCTCACGACCATGCATATGCTTCTGTTATCATCATCACCCCCATTTTGTGGGGTGGGGGAGGGAAGACTTAGATACTTTCCCGTGGTCACACAGCAAGACTGGGGGTTTTCTCCACGCCTTCATCACGGGCCTTTATCCCCAGGGGTCATCCTGCCCCGGCCCCGCAGAAGCTCTGGGTTCTGTGGTGCCTCAGAACCACCCAGAAGGCTTGTTTAAACCAGATTGCTGTGACCATCCCCAGATTCTCTCATTCAGCAGCTCTCAGGCAAGGACTGCGAATTTGCAGAATAGATTCAAGTGTCTAAGTTTTCTAGTAACTGAATCAAGCATCCAGTTTTGAACTTGAGTTTGTTAAAATGAAACAAAATAAAAATTCAGTTCCTCAGTCCTACTAATCACATTTCAAGTGCTCAGCAGCCACGCGTGACTAGTGGCAGCCGTTTGGCCAGCCCAGTTCTGTGCTTTGCCCAGCACATCAAAGAATCTGATTAAGTGGCTCAGGCAGGGGTAGGCCAACATCCATGGCTCCGTTCAAAGGAAGGGTCGGGCAAGCCTCAGCCCCCTGGGGAGCTTTCAGACCCTCCCTGGCAACCACCACAGGGTCTGCAGCCACCTGGGAGCCTGTTTGAGGGGGCCACCACTACTCAGCTTTAGCCAATTTTTGTCACTTTGGGACAGGGACCCCAAGATTATCATCTCTTTTGATTTTTTTTTGAGAACATGGAACTAGAGGATTTAAAAATGTGAGACTTCACATTCAAATGACAGCAAGCTACTTGCAATGTGTTAACATTCAGTGGGGTGGCCATGCAGCTACTTCAGGTGGAGATTGGCTGGTCCTGATCTTCTGGTTGGGAACATTCACCACCTCGGAGGTCATGGGCAGCACCTTGATCTCCTCCAGTCATCTCAGACATGCAGGCCGCCCCTCCCAGAAGTGCCCTGTGAGAATTTGGATGCAGTCCACCCATTCCCGCCCCACTCTGGAAAACTCCCGTGCAGTTCTGTGACCCGGCCACATATCGATGCTCCCAGCAGTGCTTCCCAGCCCAGGCCGTGCAGTGCGATCAGCTGGGCCGCTTCAAATGATGCTGATGCCCAGATCCCCTTTCCAGGGGTTTTGCTGCGGTTGGTCTGGGGTATTGTCAGGGTACCGGGAGCTTGAAAAGCAGCTGGGTGACCCCAGTGCACAGTCAGGGCTGAGAACCACTGGTCTGTGGGCCTGATCTGCACACCTAGACTGCAGCATCTTGGCCCAGTGGATCTCATATATGTCTCTGGCTCCCACTCTCCTTCACAAGCTGAAGGGAGCACCCACACCTGTGCCTTCCGGTCTGCTGGCCCAGCCTCAGATCTGATTCAGGAAGCTAAATTACAGGGATCATATTTCAAAGTGTTTTCATTCTTGTTGTCTATGACACAAAATAGTATTGCTTAAAAATCCTGTGATCAGCTCTGGTGGAATTGGTGTGTGAAAGAAATGCGTGAGCATCGCTGAGCAATTCGGAGATGAGCCACTGCCGGAGTGAGCCAGTCGGTCGTTGCCTTGCGGGGACCTTCGGAACTCCATGACGATGATACTGACAAATGTAAACCCAGAATGTGCCTTTTATAACATCTCATTCCTTGCCCAGCTCTCACCCCATCCCCACAGGGATTGCTGCGACGGTGGCAGGGTGGCGTGGGCTGGCGTGCAGGCTGTGCGTGCGTAAGGCTGTGGCATCCTGACGGGCACCAAACACAGCATAGTCGTATACTAAGTTTTATGAGAGCGCCTGCGTGGGCATGGAGTATGCCCTTCCTGGAGAACCCTAAGACAGCAGAGGGGAGACCCTCCTTCGTAAGCCCGTGTCGACACGCATGGCCACGTGTCTGTTCTTGGGAGAGTATGAACCTGCATGTTCCGTGGCATGCCCGTGTGTACATGGCCGTACCCCAAGATTGTCTTTCACCCTCTGCTCTCAGAGGCCTGATTCCCCCTTCACTTGACTTAGTACCTGACGTGCCATGTCACCTGGGGGCTGGAGGTGGAGCGGGACACGGAGTGTGCGCCCTGCATCTGGGAATGGGTGTGTGAGCCAGGGAGAGTGGGCTGGCTGCTCTTCTGGCCAAGCTGTTTGGGTTGTTGAATACTATGCTGTCTCTGTCAGCTGCCACTGTGTAACAAATGATCCCGAGCTCAACAGCACTCATTTATTAAAGCAACACTCACTGTTCATGCCCATGCCTGACGGTCACTGAGGCTTAGCTGGTCTGGCCTAGGCTCTGCTGGGCGGCTTAGCTGTGGGTTTGTTTGAACTTGCTCCATCTGCTCCTGGGGCTCTGGTCTGTGCCGCATGTGTTCCCTCTGGGACCCAGGCTACAGCCGTCCAGGGGTAACTCTTCCTGTGGCGATGGGAGGTGCGGAGGGCCAGCCCCACCAAGAGGGCCAAGCCATGAGTCATGCCTTGGTGTGGCTCATGTCTGCTAACATTCCATTGGCCAAAGCACGTCAGGTGCCCAAAGCCCAAGTCAATGGACGGGGGAGGGGGCAGGGACCTGTCTCTAGCGGAGGAAAGGCAAAGTCACATGGCAAAGGCCTTAAGTAGGGAAGGATGGCCGTTGAGGACAATGATGTGACGCACCCCGTACTAACACAGAGAGGGACGGCACAAACTGCACACTCAGGAGTCTTCGCTGGGAAGACATTTTCACCCACTGTGAAACACGGAGCAGGACCAAAACAGCTCCGCGTTCCTGCGGGAAGTCTGTTCCTACAGCCCAAGGACCGAGCAGTGGAGAGGCTGCGGTCTCTTGTTTTTCCTTTCCTTTCTTGTACCTTCGCCGGTGCCCTCTTCGAAGGCAGGGGCGTTGTAACTGGGTATGACCACGTTCCTTTGGCATTCAGCATCCAGCTGTCCTTTCCCCACGCCGAACCAGAGGCTGCTGTTGACGGTTCATCACATCCTCTAACACAGCCCACTCCCGCAGCTTTGGCTGGTAATGCTGGTTCCCTGACTGTCTGCAGAGGAGACAAAGCAGGGGGTCGCCTCACACACCAGACAGCCACGCCTCCCACGGCGGCTTCACTGATAGCCAACTCGCCCCTTTCTGTCCCTCCTTTCTCCTCACCCCTGGCTCCTTATCTGCCCCTGTGTCCCCTACTCAGCCGAGTAAAGCTTGGCAAGTCCCAGTTGTGATCAGCCGTCCCTCCTCCAGCATGCCCCATCGGGGAATCCGTCTTACCTCAGCAGATCATGCTCCAACAATTCTGGGGGGGGTGGTTGGGGGACCTTCAGGAGCCAGACCTGTCTGTGGCTCATGTGATGAGGGGCGGGGGTTCATCTGATAAGAGGCAGAGCTGGGGCCAAGGTCAGGCTGGTGGTATTGCCTCCCCAACCACTTGCTGCATCTGACCGGTGGGAAAAAACGCGGCAGTTAAGGAAGTGGTTGAGAGCATGAGCTGTGGAGCCAGACTTCCTGGGTTCAAAGCTCAGTCCCGCCATTTACTAGCCAGGTGGCCTCAAACAAGTCGCCTATTTCTGTGTGCCTGTTTCCTCACCTGTAAATGAGACGATGCTGATAGGAACTTGTGGGGATTGCGTGAGTTAATCCACGTAAAGCGGTGTTCTCAACCGGGACAAGTTTTGCCCCCCGGGGGCCATGTGGCCGGGTCTGGAGCTATTTTGGGTTGTCATAACTAGAAGGGAGGCTTTTGGCACCCAGTAGGTGGAGGCCGGGATGCTGCTAAACATCCTATGATGCGCAGGACAGCCCCCCAGGACAAAGAATGATCCAACCTGAAGTGTTGCTGGTGCTCAGGTGGAGGACCCGGTGCCGAGCTCAGAGCAGCGCCTTGCATGGGGTCAGTGTTAATGTGTCCTGATCAGCACGTTCGGTGCCTGCTACCCCAGAGCCTGCGTTGGGGTCACTTTATCACTGCAGCCACTTGGCCTGTGCTTGTGACTAGAGCTTCCTCCTTAACTCATTGTAGCCTCGAACATTCATGCAGAGGAGAGTAATGATAATTATTGTTATTACATCAGTTCCTGTCCTTTCTGCACTTAATGCAGGCTGGATGTTTTGCCAGGTATCTTATGTACACGTCTTAGGAGCCCCACAGTGCGCGGAGCTGTGATTAGCCCCCACGCAGCAGAGGACGTGGAGGCTTGGAGAGGTGAGAAGTCTCACCCTAGATGCTGGGACACAGATGGAACTCAGCCTCTGTTTAACTCAGGAAAGCGCACACAACCGCTGCCCTTCTCTGTGACCTGTCAGTGTCTCCTTCGAGTCAGGGAGGCGGCTGCCCTGAGAGCTCATATGCCATTTAGGGGGAAAGTCTCTGCCAAGCCACGCTGCAGAGGAGGCCTGGCCACGCCTCCACCCGCATGTCTGGACCAGCAGCATTCTTGGGCCCTCGGTCACGCTGGTTTGGGTTCTCTGAACAGGCGCTCAGCCTGGCGTGGGTTTCCTCGGCCCCACCTTCCGGCTGCTGCTCTTGCCCCACAGTCCTCTGGTTCCTAGGGTCTGCCGTGACCCCACAGGCAAGGGTCTGGCTCAAGATCATCCTCCAAAGCTCCCATCCTTACCCCTGTTTTTTCATTTTACAGTTTGGAAACAGGCCCAGAGAAAGAAAGATACATGTCCACAGTCACACTGAGAGTGACTAGGAGGTTTGGACAGGAGCCAGGGCAGTGCCTCCTCCTGCAGGCCACGTGGAGGGAGAATGAGCTTGTGTGCGCGTGTATGTGTGTGTGTGTGTAGAGAAAGCCCTTGCATTCTGGAAAGCTCTGAGCAGCTGTGGGGGCGGCCCCAGCTGTCTAGCCTGGTGGTGTATGTCACCCACAGGTCGTGTTCATGAGCCTCTGGCCACTTCTTGCAGGACAGGAGCTGGAGGCAGCTCGCCAGCTGGGCAGTTTTGGGCAAGTCACTTGTCCTGTCTGAATTTCAGGTGGGAGGCACCCAGAGCACAAATATTCATCGAGCTAACATTTGTTGAGGATTCCTGTTCCAGCACCATGTGTATACTAGCTTTCTAGTAACTGGCCAGAGTCCGGGCTCAGTAACCATTTGCTGATGGTTCTTAAACCACGCTGCCCCAGGCAGTGTCTGTGCGAAGATGAAGAGGCAGAGGCTGGCCAGGCTCATGGCTCCCCAGGGTCACTTCACTAATAAATGACATCTAGAATGCAAAGTTGGGAGCCAAAGTTTTTAACTTCTAAACTTAGACATCTGGTTATCTACAGCTTAGAGGGCATGTCATAAATGCTCAGTAAATGCCTGAATCAGAGACAGTTCATCACGCTGTGTATTTAGGATTGGTGCACTTTTCTGCACATGCTGTACATCAATAAAACGTTGAAAACTGCCCGGGATGGTGTGGCTCAGTAGATTGAGCACCAGCCTGTGAACCAAAGGGTTGCTGGTTCGATACCCAGTCAGGGCACATGCCTGGGTTGTAGTCCAGATCTCCAGTAGGGGGTGCACAAGAGGCAACCACACATTGACGTCTCTCTCCTTCTCTTTCTCCCTCCCTTCCCTCTCTCTAAAAATAAATAAATAAAATCTTTAAAAAAGTCAAATATTAAAAACAAACAAAAAAATGGGCTCCATGCAACTCGGAACAAATTCTGTGGATTTGCTGAGGCCATTTCTCCAGGTAAATAGGGAACTCGTGGCCACACTGCAAAATGTGATCTTGGAACAGTGACACCTTTAGGACTGTTGGGGGGTTTTCCTGCTCCCTTGTCTGATCTTCTCCCAAAGTTTGCCCAAGGCAATGACCGCTGCCCTCCTCTCGTGGCTTAGCTGTGAAAGCAGCGACACCATTAATGACTTTTGTTTTGGTTTACTCACTGCAGTTTTCAAATTGTCACGAAAACACACAGATGCCAGTAATTTCCAAGCGCATTACAAAGCGACCAAGGAAACCGAGCTGTGCACCAGCATGCGGTGACAACAGACTCACAGGAGGCGCGCTGACTAGCAGTTTTCCCAAAAAGCATAAATAGAGCGGAACAGCCAATTTTATAATTAACTGGGAATCGGTCTCTAGTCCAGCTTCTGCTCAGTGCGAGCGGCCGAGCTGTTGCCCGGGAGAGGCTGTGTGCCCAGCCTCTCCCTCTGGGCGCACACGGGCCTGAGGCTTCTTTGCTTTACCGCATTTGAATACGTTTCAGGGTGAAGGCGTTTGTAATTTGGAGTCAAGCTCAGTATGTGGACGGGACACTCGGGGAAAAGGCACAAGCCAGGGCCTGTGGGGAAGAAGCTGGCAGGACAGGCCTCGTGCAAAATGAACACGGGTGCTTGTTCAAAAATTGTCACAAATTTGAACATGGGGACAGCAGAGCCCTAAACCAAGAAGGCGGTTGCTCTAAGCAGGACCACACACATCCATGACACTGGCCCTGGGCACATTATCCCAGGAGGTGCAGAAGGTGGGGGAGCATCTGTGAACGGGGCTTCAAGCAGCAGGGAAAATATAGCCTCGGGGACTCCAGGGCACAGAACCGCAGAAGACGGAGGCCAGGTATGCAGCGGGAGCAAAATCAGCTCCCTGTCCTGGGCTACAGAAACACAACAAACAGATATATCCAACAGAACAATTTTTTTCAGAAGAAAATTTGGCAAGCAACTCTTTGGTTCAGCAGTTCCAGTCCTAGCACTCCCACGGGCACCTCTGCGCAGAGGAACGAGGCGGTAAATGTGAGGCTGCTCATCGCAGCGCCCCTTGCGATACTGACCCGTGGAGACACCCAAGCAACTGTCAAAGGGCCTGCT
This sequence comes from Micronycteris hirsuta, assembly GCA_004026765.1. Taxonomy (NCBI): domain Eukaryota; kingdom Metazoa; phylum Chordata; class Mammalia; order Chiroptera; family Phyllostomidae; genus Micronycteris; species Micronycteris hirsuta. Next base: position 23,178 of record PVJI01008418.1, read on the forward strand.
ATACACGCAGGGGAGGGGGTGCCAAGCCAAAGGCACTGTGTGGGGGGCCCTCCGGGGGTTCAGCTGCCCCTCGGTATAATCTAGTGCCCAGTTTTTAAGATTTTCTTTCTTTCTTTCTTTTTGTTTTGCTGTGTATGGCATCCACCCTGTTCTAAGCCTGGGTGGATTCCCTTTGTGTGTGACTGCCAGCTCCTCCAGGAGACCTATTTTTACCCAGGTCTAGAGCATGTTGTCGATGTCCCAGAATTCCCACAAGAGTCCTGAGTGTGTCCTTCCTCAGACAGATTCCTGTGGCTGGAGGAATGCACACAATGGTTCTTTTGTTTTGCTTTTTAAGCAACAGCTCTGTTGATATGTAATTTATGTATCATGTAATTGATGCATTCGATGTGTACAGCCCCACGGCCTTTAGTATGTTCACAGAATGTGTAACCATCCTCACGATCAATCTGAGAGCATTTTCATCACCCCCAAAGAAACGTGGGGCCAGCAGCAGGCACTCCACAATAGTTCTTAATCCAAACTGGCCCGGACTTTTTCTGGGACAAGGCTGGGGAGGGCTCTCGGCTGCTGCACAGCAGGAGGCAAGCGGCAGAGAGGTTGGTAAGCAGCTGCCACGCCCACCACCCCAGTGCTCCACTCGCTGCGGACTGGGACGTTGTGACGTCCTTTGCCCCTCCCCCTGCCCCTCCCCTTGCCCCACGGTGCTGTCGACCTCCTGCTCTGGGCCTGGCTTTGAGATATGCTTTCCCTATCTCACCAAGTCTCATTTTAAGACTTCCTCTAGCCCTGGCTGGCTAGTTCATTTGGTGAGAATGTCGTCCTGATAGGCCAAGGTTGTGAGTTCGATCCCCTGTCAGGGCACAGACAAGAAGCAACCAGTGAATGCATAAGTTTTAACTGGAACAACAAAGTGATGTCTCTTCTTCTCTGTCTCTCTCTCTCCATTCCTCTCTATAAAATCATAAAATCATAAAAAAAAATAACTGTCTCTTGTGCAATAATCAGGGACTAGATCTCCTGTAAAAGGGATGTGGCATCCAGGATTGGGGAAGCCCAGCCTTAGTAGGGGGAACAAATTATGCGAAGACATGGAGGTCCGAGAGAGACTGGAGAACCTGCAAACTCTTAACTGGAAAACCAGCGCCCGTAGGGAAATTGCAAACGATGAGGCACACAGGCTTCCATCAGTCTCACTCTCCTGGCGGCTCTTGCTTATCTTGTTTGCTATGCTGTTAAGTGCTTAAAGGTTCCAAACTGCCATAGGTTTACTCTTGTTTCCCCCGTAGAATGCTATTTGGGTTTATTTATTTATTTATTTTGTTGTTGTTGTTGTTGTTCTTGTTGTTTTAGAATGCTTCCTCATCTGAAAGGGGTCTTGACAGCTTTGCCTTTTTTATTAGCCTTTACCCCATATTTGGTCCATCTTTTTTACTTTTAATTTGTGCTCTTTTGCATTATGGGTGCTTTTTCCCAGCTTTACTGAGATAAAATTGCCCTATGACAGCGTATCTCTTTAAGGTGTTCAGCGTAATGATTTGATGAACTTACATATCGTGAGATGACGACCACAAAAAGGTCAGTTACCACACCCATCGTTTCGCACGGTCACCCTTCTGCGTGCGTGGTGAGAACACGTGAGATCTACTCGCTTAGCAAATTTCAGGTAAAAATACGGTGTTTTCACTGTAGTCACCGAGCTGTACATTAGATTCTCCGGAAACTATTCACCGTATAACTGGAAGTTTGAAGTTTTGGCCAGCAGCTCCTCATTTCTTCTACCTCCCAGTGCCTGGCAACCGCTGCTCCCCTTTCTGTGTCCATGAGCTTGGCTTTCGTAGATCCCACGTGGAAGGGAGATCGTACAGTGCTTGTCTTTCTCTGTCCGACGTATTTCACTCAGTCTACGGCCTGCAGGGTCCATCCATATTGTCACAAATGGCAAAATTTCCTTTTTATAGCTGAAAAACATTCTGTGGTGAAGCTATACACCCCATTTTCTTTATCCATTCATCCATGGTGGACATTCGGGGTTTTTCTATGTCTGTTGTCACGCTGCAGTGAACACGGGTGCAGATATGCCTTTAAAATAGTGATTTTTGAAAAAGAAGATTTTATTTATTTATATTTAGAGAGAGGGGAAGGGGGGGAGAAAGAGGGGTAGAGAAACATCACTTGGTTGCCTCTTGTATGTGTACCGATGCGGGATTGAACCTGCAACCCAGGCATGTGCTCTGAAACAGGAATCCAACTGGTGACCCTTTGCTTCTCAGGATGATGCCCAACCAACTGAGCCACACCAGTCAGGGCCAAAATAGTGATTGTAATCCCTCCTCATGCATACCCAGGAGAGGAACTGCTGGGTCATATGGTAGTTCCGTTTTTTTTTCTGAGGAACCCCCCGCAGCCTGTTTTCCTTAGTGGCTGCCCCTATTCACACTCCTCCAAACAGGGCACGAGGGTGTCCTTTTCACCACGTTCTCACCAGCTCTTGCTATCTCTTGCCTTTTTGATAACTGCCATTCTAATAAGATCATATAGGTTTCAAGTGTGCAATTCTATAATACATCATCTATATATTTTATTGTGTGTTCATCACCCAAAGTCACGTCTCCCATGAATGACTTTTTAAAAAGACAAACTGAATATTTTTTTTTAAACAGAGCAATTCCAACCACCTATATTTATTGTTTTGTTTGCCTTTTGTTTGTTTCCAGATGAAATGTGGCATTTGGTCTGTGGTCTTGCCTGGGATCATTACTGAACTCAAATATCTGTAGAATTTGCAGAATGTGCTTTTTCCCTAATTGGAGAAATTGGCATGTATTCCTCTCTCTGATGACAGGGTGGTGTATGACCTGTCTCACCGATATGTCCCAGGGTCTGTGTGGATTCCGGCTCCCACTCTGCCGTTTCTCAAGGATGCTGCACAGCAGCACAGAGACTTTATCCCCAAGTTGATTGAAGCTCCCAGATAGCACTTACCTGGGCCAGGAGACCTGCACTGTCCATTCTGGGGTTATCTGCACCAAGTGGAATCAAATAATTTGTGCAGAAGTTTGTGCGCAAGAGGAGATGCGGGCATTCAGGGCTGTAGGTGTGAACCACACAGCTGAACCCGGAGAGGCCGGGCCAGGGGCCTGGGAAACCCAGCTGAGATCGTCCCTCCCCATCTCTCCCTGGCTGCAGAGGGTCCCCTCTCTGCTTTTCCTAGGAGACTGGCTGCTCTGGCCCCGCCATGGTCACATGGCTTTCAGGTCACGTACCTGACACCGATGACCCCCTCGATCCCTTGGTTCAACAATTCGAGAGGATCTGATTGGCTCATGAGAAGTGATCTGGTTCTTCCGTGATCTGGTACTTTCCGATCTAGCTGGAGGAAAGCTGGAAACGATGTGGGCACATGTTATAAACAGGGAAACCCGGGCTGTGGAAGTCAGATTCACAAATAAGGGGGTGTGGGTGGGGAGGAGATCACTGACATTTTGGGTAAGGTTTCAGTGAGACGAAGCAAGAGCCGCACTGTAATTTCCTCACATGGCCTGGTGTTCGATTCCCTCTTCTCAGTGTTAGCTGTGTGTCTGTCACTCCCAAGAAGTACGCTTGGGGTGCTCGCCCAGCTCTGAGAAGCCCCAGGCAGATTTCTGGAGAACACGAAGCCTCAGGACACACCCCATCGTGAACAGAGCTTTGCCTGACTTTTCCCCTCTCTCCCCTGCATACTGCAGCTCTGGTCCCGCGTCAGGCCCAGTGAATCAGCTTCTGCAGAAGAACCCCCTGCGAGCACGCCCTGCAGAATACTCCCACTCCCGGCTGTCCTCGGCAGAGAGCTTGTCCATGGATGGCTTTTGGATGGAGGTGGAGCAGATCCAACAGCGGGATGAGCTGAGAGAAGAGGAGGGTAGCGGGAGTGAAGGCCGGCCACAGGAGGGTGAGGAGCCATGGTGGGGGCTGCTGGAAGGAAGGAAGGCCCTCATTACAGGGGGGGACATGTGCAAGGTCCAGACAAATATCAGAACACTTAAGGGCTTTATCTCTCTCTTGGACTGTTGCAGTATCCTCTTCCTGGTCTCCCTGCTCAAACTTCGCTCCCCACCATCATACATTAGATTATGTCCCTCCTTGGATTAGGTTATTCAGCACATAATTCTTTCTTGCCAGGCACTGTTTGGTATGTCTGAGTGGAATTCTAAGTCCTGTGCTCAATGTCTCCAAGTATCTTCCCACCCTTTCTGTGTATCTATTATCTATTACTACATTACAAATGTAGCTGGTTCAAGTAACTACTATTATTACTATCATTCTCACAGTTCTAGAGGTTGCAGGGCTCAGCAAGGTGGTTTTCACTCTGGCCCTCTCACACAGTTACAGTCAGATGGCGGCTGGGCCTGAGTCACCCCAAAGGCATTCTCACTTCTGTATCTGCTGGTGGATTTGACCACCAGCTGGGCCTCATCTGGGATGGCCACCTGGAATGCCCACTCTTTGCCTGTCTGTGTGGTCTGGGCTTCCTCCCAGCAAGGCAACTGGGTTCCAAGAACAGGAGGAGAGAGAGAGACAGAGAGAACCAGGCAGAAACTGGCTCGCCATTTATGGCCCGGCTTTGGAAGAAAGGTAGCAGTATCACTTCTGCTATATCCTATTTCCCTATGTCCCGCTCATATTTCAGGGGAGGGGAATTACACTCTGCCTCTTAATAGGGTGAGTGTCAAAGAGTTTGGGGCATGTCAGACCAGCATGTCACAGCTTACAAGGCTCTTACCAAATCGGCCCAGACCCCTCTGCCCCACGCCCTCCCACCCGTCTTTCTGCCTCTGCACTTCTGCTACTCTGCTCAGGCCTCCTGGCCTCTTGGACTGTGAAAGCACACTCCTGCCTCACTGTTCCCTCTGCCTGGAGCGCTCTTCCCCCAGGGATGTGCAAGGCTTGTTGTCTCCAATCAGGACTGGGATCAAGTGTCATCTCCTTGGGGACCTTGACTTTCCTAAGTAAAGCAGCGTCCCACCCCTCACCCTCTTGCCTCTTGCCGCACTTTATTTATAATGAGAGTGCATATCCCCACCGGACAGCACACAGAGCACTTACTTATGCACTTGTTTGTCTGTGTCCCCAGTAAAATGGAAGCTCCACAAGGTCAGGGACATTGCCCATCACTGTTTCCCCTCAGTGCCTAGGACAGAGCCAAGTGCATTCTCATGCTCCATCCTACTTGCGCAATGAATGAGGGACTTCATTCATTGAGAAACCTTGGTTTGGCATCTAAATCAGCTGTGCTTGTCCGTGGTATCCAAAATGTGGGAGACTCAGATTGTGTAGGGCCCATGCTCTCCATGGCTGGGCCTGCGTGACCCTGTGGTGGTCTCTGTCGGATTTGGGAGGGGCAGGAAGTTCATTGCTACATTCTAGAATCAGAACATACAGTCTCCCTCCCTCAGCCTGCTGCTTCCAAGAGAATATGATTTATAGGTTTATTCCAGATGCTGGTTAATACCATCCCTACCCCTCAAATTCTCAGATGTTTCATTAGGTTGTGTCCCCAGTGAAGAGTGTGGTTGGTGTTAGGGGGTCTCACCAGCAGGTATGTGGATGTGTTCTTGCATCCCTGTGAGTGTGTTTCTGCACGTAGCTTTGGTTAGTGCGTGTAGCTGCGTGTGTAGCTGAGTGTGTTCATTTGGGTGGTCTTCTATTGGCAGAAGGAGAAGCTGAATCCCAGTGGCTGCAGGACACAGGCCTGTCAGACCTCCTGGGTGGCCTGGGCTTGGACAGTCATCACCAGGGGCTCCTGTCCACCCTCACACAGACCCAGGTGGCTGCCGTGTGCCGCCGGCTGAACATCTACACCCACTCGGTCCGCAGACGCCACAAGGCACCCATCCGAGATGTCAGGGACATCTTTGGGGGCTTCAGTTCAGGGGTAAGTCAGTGGCATAAGGGTGACTGCAGGCCCTGTCTGCCTGGGCCCATGGTAGTGCCACGGCATCCTAAGTGAAACAGCAGTTCTGCTGCAAGGCTGTGTTGGCATGTGCTAGCATGCCACCATGCCCCCATGTTGCATGTAGGTCTGTCTGCTGTGTACACCAGTGTGTGTGTGTCTGTGTGTCCTCGGGTGGGCCGAGGGCTTAGGTTCTCCCTCTGTATAACTATTATCAGTACAATTAGAATGCTCATCACTGTCCTTTATATATCCTGCTGACACTTTTAAGCTGACAGGTTAAGAGCATTTGATGCTTTCTTGGAATATTTGGGAGCGGCACAACACGGGATTAATAGAAGAGGCACTGAAGGCAGACAGACCTGGGCCCGGTGCCCACTCCCCCACTTAGCAGCTGTGGGATCCTGGGCCAGAGCTCTGGGCTTCAGTGGCTCCATCTGTGAAGGTGGGGTCACGAATGGCTTCTGTTTCCCTGGGCTGGGAAATAGAACTAACTGGAAATTGTAATTTGTTTAGGAAATACCTTCAGAGAATGGGGATTCAGAGATGAAATGGCCCCAGCTCAGTTCCGGGACACCTAAGTCTCCTCCAGGTAGGCGGACTTGGTTTCCCAGGCCCCGGGCGTCCCCTAGGCTGCACAGAGGGGCTGCTACCTTGGAGCGTTTTCCTCTGCCAGCTGGTTCCTTGCCTTTCCTGCTCGAGGGCAGTAGGACAGAACCCCAAGGGACAAGGCGAACCCTTGAGTGGGGTTTTCCCATTAGACCCATGAACCTCTGCCTGGAAAATTACCTCCTGGGCAATGGGCCTTAGCTAGGAAACCACTTCCTGGGGCAATGGGCCTTAGCTAGGAAACCACTTCCTGGGGCAATGGGCCTTAGCTAGGAAACCACTTCCTGGGGCAATGGGCCTTAGCTAGGAAACCACTTCCTGGGGCAATGGATCTGAACCCTAACGGTATTGATTTGAGCTTGAGCCTGGGAAATCACTTCTTGGGGGTAAAGGGCCTGAGCCCTCAGCTTAATAACCTGCTTCCTGGGGTCACAGTCTCAGTGCTTTAACCTTACACCACCGAGCAAGGGCACAAGCCTGAGAATTTGCTCCCTGGGGCCCTGGGCGGGGGAGGTAGGGAGGCAGCAGGTGCTGACCGCCTCTCTGTTCTGTTTCCCAGCAGCAGCGGCAGGGCCCCAGGGGCCGCGGGCCGGGAGGGAGGAAGCCTTCCACATGGACTCCGCCTACTCGGAACAAGCCGCCCTGCTCCTGCAGAGGGGCAGGCAGCCCCCCGGAGGCACCTGTGCCTGCAGCAAGGGCTCCCTGCCGGTGAGGGTGCTGCTGGGGACTGGTAGCCATGACTCCCTGCTCCTTAGGAAATTTGCTGTAACCTCTACTCCAGCGTGAAAGTGCTTTCCTTCATGCAAATAGATTTTTCCTTTTTCTTTTGAAATAATTTTAAAGTCACAATAAATTGCAAAAATAGTGGAGTTCCTATGTACTAGTCACCTAGTTTCTCCCAGAGATACTATCTTCTGTAACCACAGCACAGCAAGTAAAGTTGGTAAAGAATGACTTTCAGTTTCTACAGCATCAGAGATAATTAGTGTTCAACATTATCTTCTACCCTTGGTGATTTGGTTTCCTCATTAAACTATGAATGATACTAGTTAATAATGCTGAAGATACCGCATATTAACCTTTTACCATAGACCAGGCATTATACCAAGTACTATACATACGTGATTTAGTTTTATTCTGTTATGTTGGCAGTAATTGTGTAAATACTTAAAAATAGTGATAGTTATAACCGAGGACTCACTATGCATCAGGTACCGTGTTTTATACAATTTAACAAATTGAATCTCCCCCCAAAACCCTGTGAAGTGGATACTGTTATTAGCCCCACTTTATAGGTAAGAAAACTGACACACAGAAAGGTGAAATTATTTACCCAAATTAGGTAAATTTGGTATTTACCCAAATGTAGGTGAAGTCAGAACGTGAACCCGGAAAGTTGGCCTCCACAGCCCGTACAGCAAGCACTGGGCTGTGTGACAGCCAGGACATTAGTACCTACGGCCACAGCGCGCTCCCTTTCCCTCTCAGGGCACTTGAATGGGCTCTGGGGCATAAGCCGCTCAAGTGCTCCAGACAAACACCAAACACCTCTGCCCTCTGCGCCTGGCTCTTGGGGTTTTTCTCCTTTTCTCTGAAGGCAGCAGGAACGATGCCTGAGGCGGCCTGCAGGTCCCCACTCTTGCCCCTAGATGGCGAGGTCGAGCATCATTTGTTTTTCAACTAAGGTTCTATCAGCGTGAGAAAGAGGAGCATTGGAGTGTGCAGAGGTGGGGGTGTAGGGGCTGGGGGGTCGGGGGGAGGTGGGCTGGTGGCACAGCCAAGGATAGGGACAGATGCGGTGAGGGAGGGCTACCAAGGCCCAGAGAGAAGTGATAATAAGAAGCCCGTGGGGATGATCCCTCTCTTCCAGCCCCTCAGACTGGAATGCAGGCAGTAAGAACAGCTTCCCATTACTGGGGCCTCGCTATGTGCTTGGCGCCCTTTATACCCCTTAGCCCATTTTACCCTCACAAAAACTATGAGGTAAGCAGTATTTTATAATTACACATGGGGAAGTAGAGGCTCAGAAGGTGGCCCAGTCAGAGGTGGCGCTTGGAATTGAACCTGAACCTGGGGTGGAAGCCTGAGCCCCTGCTCTCATCCACTGTGCTCTCCCTCCTCCGAACCACCTAAGGGTGGGAGGGGTGGGATGGGTGAAGGACTGGGGTGGGGGGTGGAGCCTCAACACACCCAACCTGTGGCTTGATAGTCTCTACTTCCCTCCCTAGAAGTTTAGCGTCCCCAAAGGCAGGCTCGGCCTGACAAGGGTTGGAGACCTGTCCTCGCAGGACATGAAGAAGATCTCCACTCTGGCCCTCATCGAGCTGACTGCGCTCTGTGACGTCCTGGGAGTGGACCTGAAGAGGAGCAAGGCGGGCAAGCTGAAGGCAGCAGGTCAGCAGTCCAGCGCTTCAGAAACCCTGTGGCCGGAGTCCTGGCTTTCTCATCAAGGGGGCTGCATGGGGACCCCCCCCACACCAACCCAGACATGCTAGGCTGCTCCATTTCCTTCTGTGATATGTATTTTTTCCTGCATGTGAAAACAGTTCCTGCTCATTGTAGGAAACCTGGGAAATAGAGTAAAATCCAAAAAGGAAAAATACAATTCGGATATCAGCCCCATTCCCTTTTAGTGTATTATCTTCCTCCCACTCCCCGTGCCAGACCATTGTCACATTTGGTACCCACCGCGCTCTGGGGCTGCAGCCCGTTTTCTTCCAGCACCTCTTTATCCAGCTGAGACATTCTGCTCTGTGATGCACAGAAGGTTTTTGTTGTTGCCGAGGCCCCGTGTTCTGCTTGAGAGCAGCTGGAGCTTGGCCACTCTCCAGAGAGCTCATTCCTCACGCAGGGAGAGGGGTCGGACTCTAGTCGCCCAGGAGGCCTTGCGGGGGGGGGGGCAGGTATCACTGCAGCAAGTGAAATGCCCCTTCTGCTTTCGGGTCTTCCCGCAGAAACGCGCCTGTTTGGCGTGCCCCTCCAGGCCCTGCTGGAAGCCGACCGCAAAGCCCTCCCCGGCGCCCAGGTGCCGCTGGTACTTCAAGCTGTAAGTTGTATCCAGATTGGGCTCATTTAACCAGTGAGAGGCTCTCTCTGGGCACCCCTGATAGCTAGTCTGGGGGATAAGGGTGTGGGCTTTTGAATCAGGAGACCTGGGTTCAAATCCTGCCTCTGACCAATGCTGGCTGAGAGACTTGGGGTGAAATTTTGAACCCCTATGAGCCTGCCTTCCAGTATTTGTGAAGTGTGGTTATAATAACAGTATTCTCTTATTAAAGATTGAGTGAGAAAAATGCGTATTAAAAAAAAAAAGCTCTCAGAACAATGGCTGACTCATGGAAGGGGCCAGGAAAGCTATTTTTCTTCCCCTGGCTCTTTCCTCTTCCTTGTGTCCATGGAAGACACGCTGGCTTGAGTCTCATTTTTCAGTGGTTTGGCCTAAACATTGGGTCCTTTGTCCCTTAGCTGCTGTCCTGTTTGGAGAAGAGAGGGCTGGACACGGAAGGCATTCTCAGGGTGCCCGGATCCCAGGCCAGGGTCAAGGTAATGGTTGGCTGCCCCAGCTCACCGAGGCTGCCTCTCCCAGCATCCTCACATGTGACTTAACCCAGGAGAGAATGCAGGCCACGGTCTGCCAGTGGCCTGGCTTTGGGCTCTGTTTGGGGTGTGGAATTCCAGAGGGTTTGGAAGGACAGGCGGCACAGTATAGCATAGGAGCCAGACTGTCGACAAATGTTGAGTGACTTACACACATGAGGCTGTTTAATCCTCATGAAAACCCTACAAGGTGAGTGCTGTTATTGTCCCCACTTTGCAGATGAGGAAACCAAGGCCCAGAGAGGTGGTGGAGCAACTTTTCTAGGAGCCTTGGGCTAATTTCTCATTGATGCCCCTCCTTCCTTCAGGGGCTGGAGCAAAAGCTGGAGAGAGATTTCTACACTGGCCGGTTTAGCTGGGACGAGGTTCGCCACAATGATGCGTCCGATTTGCTGAAAAGGTTTATCCGGGAGCTTCCGGCGCCTCTGCTCACTGCTGAGTACCTCCCGGCCTTCACCGTGGTGCCCAGTGAGTGTCCCCAGCCCTCTGCGGCTGGAAGAAGGGCTTCGATGGCCTGGGCTGGAGAGGGAAAGCGGTGGGAAGATGGGACTACCTGTCCCTGTGATGTCAAGCATGTGTGTGTGTATGTGTGTGCATACGTGTGCATGTGTACACTATGTCAGGTATGTGTGTGTGTACAGTGTGTCCACGTGTGTGTTGTGTATGTATGTGCGTGAGAGTGTGTGTGCAGTGTGACGAGGAGAGGAGAAGGTAAGGTTTGGCACATCACGGTCCTTATTAGTTCTCACACGGACCAGATTTCTTCCCTTCATGATGTCCGTGGGGTCCAGGTTATCAGGCTCGTCTGTGGGCACCTGTGGGCACACCTGTGTGTGCGTGTCCGTCCGTGTGTGTGTCTGCAGGTCGGCCCATATTGCACAGGTCCCTCTCTATATTCCACGTACCTATGTTCAATCTACAGAGTGCAAACTGTCACTTCTATTTTTCTCAAAAGAAGAAAGCCACCCACCTGAGATCCCCCTTGTGACCTTGAGGGAAGCTCAGGTGTGTGTGCTCTCTCTCTCTTTTTCTCTCTTCCTCTGATTCTCCAAAAAGCTACAGAGCTCAGGCAGTCTGAGTCCCCCCATGCAAGAGGCCAGGGACCCTGAGAAATCCTCTGTAGCCTTTGCTCCTCCTATAAATTAGGTCAAATCAGATCAGGTCCCTCCTTGGCCACACCCCCTGCAACCCACTTGTAACAGCCGCAGGGCCCTCCTCCTCACTCAGCCTTGCTCTGCACCATCTCCTCCTGGTCCCCCTCCATCCCCACTGTCTGGCTTTGATCTGCCCCTTTGTCTTTCGCCTCAGGGCCTCTGTACTTGCTGCTGAACCTTCCCCGCCCATCCCTCGCTGCTGCTTTCCTGCCTTTCGGACGTCAGTCAGTTCAATGTCAGCACCTCAGAGGCCCTCCCTGACCAGCCATGCTGCCCACCCAGGCACCACTGCTCCTAACACTGCGTTATTTTCTCCTTGGTGTGAGTCAGTGTCTGAAGATGCTTCATTATTTCTTTGCTTCTCTATTGTCTGTCTTCTCCCCTGAAACAAGCTCCTTGAATCTGTGACCTGTTTGCTACCTTTGCTGCTATGTCCCAGGTCCCTGGACTGGAGCTTGGCACCTAATAGGTACTTGATGGTATTTTCTGAGTGAATGAATGAATGCCCCAGGATCTGAGGGATAAGGCCCTGGATGCTTGGACTCTGTGTTCCCCTACACAACTGACCTCCAGGCTCCAGCTGATGGGCCTGGTCAGGCCCTGGTGAACTCCTTCTCTGAATTCTGCACCTACCAACCCCTGTTCTCCCTGGAGACCCTAACCACAGGTGTGGGGCAGCTTGTGCTTTGCAACCCTCAAAACACAAAAGGTTTCATTAAGCCAGATGAGATACCCACCACCCCTCCTAAGGGGATTGCCAGCCCATTGCATTTCTGATCCTGGGAGGTACCACTCGGGTTGCGTGTCTGGGCATGTGTGTGCACATGTGTGTGGATGTGCACACATGGGTGCTACCTTTTATTCACACAGTAGAGAGAGTGAGCCTCGTGACCAGCACTGGTTGGGGCTCTGTCTGAGCTGACACAAACCCGGGAGCCATTTCTGGCCTCATAAAGGAGGGTTTCCTGGAATCTTCCCCCTCTCGCCCCGCCTCCCACCAGAGGGGCCTCCAGACTGAGGGAGGGAGCGTCTCTGAGCCTCCCTGGGAGACCTGAGACCCAGTCTGCCTTCTCCCCCCAGACATCCCCGACCCGAGGCAGCGCCTGCAGGCCCTGCACCTGCTCATCCTCATCCTCCCAGAAGCCAACAGGAACGCCCTGAAGGTGAGAGTTCCCTCCAGCTGCCTCCACTCTCGTCTCAGCAATGGCTCCACGTGCGCCCGTTCATTCACTCGTCCATTCATTCATGCACTCATTCGGCAGCTCTGCCAGGTGCCGCGTTGCCATGATGACGAGTCTTTCCTGAGACTTTCCCTAAAGAAGGCAGATGAGCCCTGAAAGGCTGTAGTGCTCCCTAAAGTGTCCACTGCCCCGCGTCACAGAGAGGGGGGCTCAGTGTCCAAATAAGATGGGTGAGCACTGAGTTAGTGAAGAAGGTGGGGGTCATCCTCTCCTACAAGACTTCTCCGAGCCTTGACGTGCTGAGGCTTTGTGAGTCCCCAGGCGGGACTGGAGTGTGTAGCAGTTTCCAGAGTCTGTCGTCCGGGGCCTCTTTTGTTAGGGAAAGCTCTGTGTGATACTGGTGTTCTGTGTGGCACCAGTTTGGGGATGCTCTCTTAGGGAGTTCCCACTGCTTTATGGGAGTGGGTGCTCAGGACTGGGGACTGGGGCTGGGGTGCAGCCTTGGCTTAGCCCCAACACCCTCCTGGCTGACCTTGGGTCAAACCCAAGACATACCACCAGGGTGAGGCGGTGAGGAGGCCCCAGGTCTACTGGACCCTTTGTCTGATGTGGGCACAGGAGGCCCTGAGGCAGTACTTACAGCCAGATGGAGCTGGACCTCAGGTTTGTTGAGGACTCAGCTTCTTTGAAATTTTGTTTCCTTTTCAGGAAACTGAAGATAATAATAGCATCTGTGTGATTGTTTGGGGGGATACAAGAGCTAATACACAAGGAATCGCAGACTAGAAAGTGTGGTACTTAGCAAATGTTCGATATAGGCCCACTGTTCCCCCCGCCCCCTTCTATCCATTTTCCTTTCACCCAACCTCATCTACCATCCATCCACTCGTCCACCCATCTTCCCATCCTTCCATCCCTCCCTACTTCTGTCCACCGTTACTGGCAGTGCGGCCCCGGGCACATTCTCTAAGCCACAGTTGCCTTCTCTGTACAGTGAGTACGAACGGAAGAACCTACTTTATAGAGTTGTGAGGATTAACCGACATGACAAATGCAGAGAGGTGCTAACTAAGGGGCCAGGGACACAAAGAAGACCTGACAAATGGCAGCTGTTACCACCTCCCCACTTCCCTCCCATGGTCTCTGCTCCCCTGTTCTTTCCCTTGCATTTTGGGCAGATTCAGACTCCCAGCTCCAGAAAAAGGAGCTGTCTTGGGCTTGCTAGGAAAAGACCCACTTCCCAGAGCTGTGGCTCTTCTCTGCCTGGAAGTTTGAGTCTGACACGGAGGTCTCACTCACTAGCCTCTGAGGGAACAGGGAAGGGGAAAAGTTTTGGCCACATTCTGCAGAGCAGAAAATTGACACAGAGAGGTCATGGGGTAGCTGATGGCAAAGCTGGAACGGAAACCCCTATTCCAGCCCCTGGCTCCTTCCTAGGCCCCCAAGTAGCACAGCAGGAGGTTCTGGGGAGGGTGGGGGACTCCAGCGGTGTGCCGAGATTTGAGGGGTGTTCTGTGCCCTTCCCCAGGTACTCCTGGAATTCCTCAGGAAGGTGGTGGCCCGGGAGCAGAGCAACAAGATGACGCTGTGGAATGTTTCCACGGTCATGGCCCCTAATCTCTTCCTGCACCGAGGGCAGCCCCCCAAACTCTCCAAAGGCAGGGAGAAGCAGCTGGCCGAGGGTGCAGCTGAGGTGGTGCAGATGATGGTGTTCTACCAGGACCTGCTCTGGACGGTGAGTGCTGAGGGACAGCACAAGTGGAGGGGACAGGGTGTCCATCTGGGTAGCAGGCACGGGCCCTTTCTCTCCCCTGGGTACAGCTGCCCTGTTGCCCCTGCCTCTATGATTGTGAGTACTGACCTTTCAGATCACTAGTTGTGTCTCTTCTGGGACCTTTGTTGGCTCCCATGTATGGCCATTATCTCGTTGCTGCCCCTGCCTTAACATCCAAAAGGTGTCCAGGCTGCCACACCTCTCAGCCAATCCACTGCCATCTGGTCTACCCCAGACCAAGGGTGTCCCTTGAGCCTTCATGAATAATTCCTTCACTTCAAAGCTTTAATGATGTTGGAAAAAGCAGCTCTTCCCCTGCCCCCTGCGGGCTTAGGGACAGGGGCCTGCCTAAGACAGAAGCCTGAGCCAGATAACCAAGACACCGCCAGCCCTCGGGGGCCTTACTCTGAGTGACAACCCAAAGCAGGGCAAGGGCAGGAGCAGGGAAAGAGGCCCCTCTGTGGTGTGGGCATGTAAGGCCCGGTGACAGTTCAGGGTGGACGGAAGCACTAAGTCCTCCCCAGCACTTGAGACTCCCAGGGACACAAGGTGGCACCGCCCGCCCCCGCTGCCCAAGCCACCTCCCGTAGAAGCGTGTAGCTCTTCCTTCCATCTCTCATGGACCCATTCACCCATTCACCCACTCACCCACCAGCCCATCCATGCACCCACCCATCTGCCTAGCTTTCTTCCCTCCCTCCTTTCGTTTCTTCCTTCCTGCTTCCTATCCTTCCCTCCACTCATGCATAAAGTCGTGAAGATAGCTTTTTATTCCAGAAGCCAGAATGCAAAGCTCTCTGATTTTCCCCAGCTTCTCCCTCATCACATCCCGGCACTCCTTCGTGTTCTAAACACGCCACATGCCCGCTGGTTCTCCAGCCCCATCCTGCACTTCATGCCTCTGAGGTTTTGCGTATGCAGTTCACTCTGCCTGGAATTCCCTTACTTTTTTAAGAAAGGGTAGGAGCCTGGTACCGTCTGCTTATTCTTCAATATCCAGTGCCAGAACCAACTCCTCTGTGCCTGCATGCCCATGGTTCCCATCTTGCTTGTGCCCTTTCGGCTCTCTCGGGTCATGCAGCTGCTAAAACACATTGGGTTTCAACACTTTTTATCGAAGTGAGTTTTAAAAATTCAAGAAATGCCTACATGCCTTCTAGTTGTAAAATTCTGGGGCAACATAGATGTGGATACGTAAAATGGACTCCCCTCCCGCCCCCGTTCTTCTGCCATGTGCGTCATCCTGTTTGGCTGTCTCCCAGCCAGGAGACAGAGGGGCCCAGAATGGAACCAGGAACCAGTTCTATCAGGCCCCAGAGCACATGCTCCTTATTATCAGCGTTCATGGAGACCGCATTCTCCTGTCTCCCTTGGGTGGCTTCTGATTGGAGAGAAGGGTTTGGGTTGATCTGGGGCTTTCTGTGGGAGTTTGCCAACTCAGGGCTGGCTGGGGGTTCTCTGAGCATTGGCCCACTCCAGGTGTGTTTGGAGACCGCCCTGCCTGGGTGTGCCCGTGAGCAGCCGTCCCACAACAGGTGTGGGATCCTTCAGCCTGTCCTGGGAGACCCCTGCCCACTAACCCCGAGGGAGGGCCCTCTCAGGGGACCCTACTCCACGGACCTCTTCACAGGCCGTATGACCCCTCTCTTCCCACCAAACCAGTGCTTCAGCCCAAAGTTCAACCAACGTGGTCCCGCAAGTCCCATGTGGGGTGCAGGGACAAGGAAGATGCCACAGCAACTCTGGCGAGCTCTTCCTCTCCTCTCGGCAGGCCCATGGCCCTGCTAAGACTTGATTTTTTTCTCGCCAGGTCTCCTCTTTCTTGGTTACCCAAGTGCGAAAACTGAACGACAGCAGTGGCAGGCGCCCCCAGCTCTGTGACTGGCCGCTCAGGACCTGGCTGCGAAGGATACATGCAGACAGGGACAAGGCGGGGGATGGCCACGAGGCGGTGAGTGCCCACCCACAACCCACCCCCAGATGGATGGAGAAAGAGGCGGCGGGAGGGCACCTAGCGCAGCCGCAGCCTCCAGTTACTTGGTACCAAGCGGTCAGGAACGGCGCTGCCGATTAAGGCCTCCAGGGGGCGCGCCAGCCCCACCGCAGCGAGCGAGGAGCAGGTGTCTCAGAAACCAGGGAGATGACTTGGCTGAAGGAGGAGGAAACAGCCTGGTGCGGGGACATGTAGAAACTATCTTCCCCGCCCTGTTTTTAGGCAGCCCCTTGTGTGCTTGACTGAGGGTCGCTTTGTCGTGTGTGGGGTGATTGGGACAAGGAGGAATTAATAGAAAGGAAGGACCCTCCAAAACTATGGAGTGTTCCCGGGAGGAGTCCCAGATGGGGTTCCTTATTTAGAGATCCAAACAGAGCAATGGACCAGCGTCGCGGTGTGCGTGATATGCATGGGTGAGGGATATCCATATAAACCTACGTGCATGTGTTTGCAGGTGCATTTCATGCACTCCTGTTGTGTGTACCAATATGTTTCCATGCCTGTGTTTGTGTATACACACTGAGGGGCATTATGTATGTGAACAAAGCATGATCTGTGCACAAGCGGCTGGTGTATATGTGTGCATCTTTGATTTTTAGCGTGGGCACTTGTGTAAGTGCATATGTATGCATATTTATGCGCACACACTTGAATTCCAGGTATGCATGTGTGTGCCCATGCATATGGGTCTTTCTCTCTCCGCAGACTCCCAAAGTGGCAAAGATCCAGGTGGCCTGGCTTGTCAAAGATACCCTGGAGATGCCCCTGACCCCCAGCACCACGGTGACTCATGTCCTCAGGCAGTTCACAGGGCGCCTCAGCCCTGGTTTACAGGGTCAAGAGGGCAGTGAGGACAAGGACAACCTCCTCCCATGGTAAGGGGCATCTCCCCAAACAGGAGCCTCTCCCCTGCAGGGAGCAGGTGCAAGGAGGGGTCAGCACCTCAGAACTGAAGGCCATCAAGGGGAGATGCTCATGCCGTTGGACATCACCTTTCTAGGGTGGCCAGAACTGGGCTCTCCAAACTTCTGAAAGGGCTTCTTGGCTTCAAATAACAATGATAATAGCACTCACTCATTCAATTTAACAGGTATTTAATGAATGCCTGCTATAGACTAGGTACCATGTGGACTGCAAGAAACACAGGGCTTACAAGCTCACGGCCCTGTGGAAGAGACAGACGTAAGTCAAGCAGTCACACAGTCAGTATCGAGTTACTGTGTTCAGTTTGATAAGAAATACAGGGAACAATATGAATGTAAACCAAGGCACCTGATTGTTTGGGGAATGAGGTAAGACTTCCAGGCACAGTAAACTGCATGTGCAAAGGTCCCAAGGCAGCATGGCCAAATTGCTGAAAGAGGATCAGCGAGGCTGATGTGCAGCTGGCATTCCAGGATGCAAGAAACAGCTAAGCCCTCAGGAGCCTCCCTGGTGGAGTTGGCAGGAAAGACTCTTGGACTGTCAGTCATTAGCAGGTGTCTAGTCCAGTTCCTCCTTCTACAGATGGGAAAACTAAGGCCCAGAGAGGGGAAGCAGTTTGCTCAGAGCCACAGGGAAAGTTGGGAACAGATTGTGGAATTGAACTGCTATGATACTTATATGATAACTATAATTATCATATATAATTGTACGATAGCCACCATTCTTTTTGACTCAGAATTTGCTCCTCACAGTAGGCTCCTGTCCCCACATGTCACCCCTCATCCCACCACCCTCCTAGCTTCCGTTCTCATGCCCAGCAGGTAGGGGCCTTGCGGTACAGGACCCATGGCTGGCCCTTTCTGAGAGCCGTCCACCCACCTCTCCCATGTTTCTGGACACTGAACTCCTTTGTGGCTCTGGCTTTCTCAGGAGGGTTCTTATATCTCATCTCCCAGCTGGGACCAAAATTAGTGAGGACTGCCCCTCCAGGCCTGGGGTCTGTAAGCAGTTGCTGGTCCTATGGCCTTGGGCAGGAGACGTGGGTGACTTTCTCCTCTCTGTCTTGCAGCAGCCAGTTGAGGACATCAGCCGACATCGTTCTCTACGAAGTTGGAGGGAACATCAGTGAGTTCTGGTGGGGAGTGGGTCTGAGCCCAGATCCTGGTGCTCTCTGGCCTTGAGGGCTCATGGGCCCCTCTAGGGGAGGCCAGAGTCCACCTGGGGTTGAGCCTTCCCCTCGGGACTCTTTCTCCCCCCAAAAAACAGGGGGAGCCCTGCTGTGAGGTTAAGGGTCAGCTTGTGGCCACACCTCAGCATTCCATCTTGGAGTGTACATTATGGCCTCAGGTGAGCATCTCAGGTGTGGAGAGGTGGAATTTTTGTTTAGTGTGAAGGTTGTCAGCACCACCAGTGACAGTGATGCCTCTGGGCCACCCTAGTGGAAGTGGACCTGCTCCCGGGCGTGTGGCCATGGATTCCTTAAGGAATTCACAGACACAAGTCCTGCTCTGAGAGGCCCCAGGCTCTGTGGGAACCAAGGGCGGGCAGCTGTCCTCGGCTGCGTTCTCTGGAGCAGCAATTCTCAGCCTTCAGCGAAGCCTCAGAATCACTTGCAGGGCTGTTAACACCCAAGTGGCTGGGCCTGAGAATCTGCACTTGTAACAAATTCCCAGGAGCTGCTGATGCTGCTGGTGCAGGGACCACCCATCGAGAGCCACTGGCCAAGCAGCAGGGCTAAGACAAGGCTTAGGAGTAGTGATGCAGTGAGGGCATGCTCCTTAGGAAGAGCCTTGCAAGGGAGGGAAGGAGGGAGAAGGGGCGAAGTCTAGCCTTGGCCACAAGGGGGCTCTAGAGCGCCAACTGCCGCAGTGTGTTTCCCTTTAGAGGCCTGGAGGACGGTCTTCCTACGTCTGTATCAGTCGGTCATTGGCTGTGGGCTGTCCTGGGGCGGGGCCGTAGCCTCCTCGCGCCAGGCCTCAGACCTCAGGGGAGGTCAATTCTCCAAAGCGAAGGGTAACTGTGAGCCACAGCAGCCAAGGCTCGCACAGCCGGGCAGGAGGCGGGGTACGCTAGCACAGCGAGGGGCTGCCCCGGGCAGGCCAGCAGCACCTTCTACAGACACCACCGTACAACTTCCTCGTCCCCTGCTTCCCACAGGTGAGCATCGCCTGGACCCAGATGCCTACCTCTTAGACCTGTACCGCGCCAACCCCCACGGCGAGTGGGTCATTAAAAAGAGCCCCACCTAAGCCCTGGGCTGTAAGGAGCGGCCCCGCGCGGGTACAGACAGCGTGGGAGCACAGCTGCTTAGGGGAGGGTCTAGCTCTTTCTCCAAGGCTTGCCTGCGGTGCCCCTCTGTCCGGGGAAGGACTCCAGGCTGCCGCCGGCTCCTCCGCCAGCACCCTCACCCTGTGCCCTCCGGGCGCCCCACAGGGTGGTCCTACCCCACGCTGGATGTATGACCACACCACTTGGGGGATGAAGTTTTGTCCAAGATTTCCAGCCCCGAGGAGAATAAAATATGCAGCACCTCTGTCAAGAGGCAGTTAATTTTTTTTTTCCAGGAAAAAATTGCTTTCAAGTAGCCCTACAATGAATAGTGGGACAACCTTGGAGCCAAGGCAGGACAGCTCTGTGGCCGCAGGCCAACCCCTTGCCTCTCTGAGCTCCCTTGAAAGACAAGGAGGTTGGGCCTGGGGGTGGTGGCTAACTCTGTGGCCATAAACAGCCCCCCCACCCCCAATATCTGGAAAGAGGAAAAACCTCCCTTCCCAGCTCTCCTGTGTTCAGTGTTGCTTTGTACAATCTTGTCATTTTGTAATGTGATATTTAAATTCTGTTTGAACATTAAAGGCACAAGTTAAATGTCACTTTTCCTTTGTTCAAGTTTTTTCTCCCCAGCTCAGTTCTCACTGAGCTTTGTCCTTGCCGTGAGTTAACGTGGGAGCTTGGGGATGAGAACGTGGTGCTGTGTTTCTCAACTGGTCTGACCACGCCTTGAACCTGCAGCTACCAGGAGAGGCTGGGAAGAGAACTCAGGGGAGGGGCGGGGCCACAGCAGCAGTTGTTGAAGGCGATGCTGCAGGAAGGATTCAATACCCCTGCAGGTTAGTCTGGTATCGAGATGCAGGCTCTCATACTATTTTGGCTAAAATGTCCATATTTTAAAACATTTTGGTGATAGTCACTTCCTCAGGCTCCCCCTCTCCTCCGCCCACCTCCCATCACGCTAACACTCTGAGGACCAGAAAGAAGGCATTTCCCCTAATCAAGAAAACCTAGTAAGGAGAGATTGACATTAATCTTGGAACTGCCTGGCAGGGCATTTGGAATTAGTAGCAGGTTAAGTGCCCTTGAATGGCCTCAGTTTCCCCAACAGCCCCATCCAAAGAGCCCAGAGTGAATGAATCACTAGTTTAGCCCAGTACTAGCCCCACAATTCCATGAGGTAGGAATTACTGTGATTCCATTGTACATATGAAGAAACTGAAGTCCAGAGAAGTTAAACCACATGCATAAGGCCACACAGAGAGTTGGATGCCCTATTCCAAATCCAGGGCTCTTTCAGTCACACCAGGACTGCCCAGAGCAGGAGCAGGGCCCTGTGGGTGCTAGTGAGAGAGGACAGTCAGGAGTGGAAGTAGGGAGCTTGGGTAGATTATTCAAGTGCAGGAAAGAGCATGGGATGGAGCCGGAGCTGCTGCTTCTGCTCCCCAATTCCTTCCTGCCCATCTACAAGCTCTGGAGGACCTCCCTCCAAAACATCCCAATCTCCCCTCTTCACTGCTTTGCTTCTACTGTCATCCTAGTCTAAGTCGCTATCATTGTGATGCCTTTAATGACAGTGGTAGTGATCGTGATGGCCGTGGTGATGGTGACGATGGTGATAGTGTCAGTGGTGATAGTGATCGTGACAGTTGTGGTGATGGTGGTGATGATGGTGCAAAGTTTCAATGTCTTCAATGCCTTCTTGCCCTCCTATGAATCCTCTGTACAGTGGTCCTTTTAAAACAAAAATTCAAGTCTACGGAAAGCCTTCTAAAGAAAACCTTCCAAAGGGACCCCGTACCACTTAAAATGGGGCCACGACTCCTTTCCCTGGCCAAGGAGGGCCATTTAATGTCTGATGCCCTTTCACTCACACTGCCCCTCACTTTGCACAGCCACCCACACCAGCCTTCTTTCAACTCCTCAGACCTACAAGTTCATTCCTGCTTTTGAGCTCTTGCACTTGCCAATCTCCCTGCCTAGAACACCGCCCCCCCCTCGCCCCGCCCCGCCCCAGCCTCTCCCGTGGCCAGCTCCTCTCACCGCCAGGTTTCAGCTCAGACGTCCCTTCCTTCACGGGGCCTTCTCTGACCATTCCATTTGAAGTTACATCCCCCTACTCTCTCTCTCACCGTAACTAATTAAATTCGTTGGTTATGATTACCTGAAATTATCTTATTTAATTAGTTTTTTATCATCTGTCTCCCCACCTAGGAGGTAGCCCCATAAAGGCAGGGACCCTGTGTGGGGTTTTGCTCACCTTGGTGGATATCATGGCCTATAGTAAGTGCTCGATAAAACCCACTGGATGAATGAATGAATGAACACATTCCTCTCTGCCCCTCTATCTGTTTCCTCCAGAAACTGTTGCCCTCATCACCTGACTTGGTTTGACATGTGAAAATGAGGAAGTGCTCCTGAAGCACCTATAGCAAGTGCTCGTTCAGTGCTGTCAATATTATTACTAGTTATTAACCGGAGCCAGGCAGCCCGAAGTGGTGACTAGTGGTATGATCTGCCCCATGGTTCCTAGCCCCTGTGCCGGGCCCTTTGCCTGCCTCACTGCATCACCTACGGGGCCAGGATGGCAGGGAGCTGTGCGGTTGGAGGGATGATCCTTTAACCGTGGCCGGGGGAGGGGAGGGTGTCCCAGTGGGTGCCAGGAGCCCAGGCCTGGCTGTGCTAACTTTGCGCTCAGAGTGGGGCATCAGCTCTCAGCGGACGATCCCAGTTTAATCACATGTCAGGGTCCCCATTCATCTTCGCGCTATCTGAGGGCTCATCTTTCTCCACTCTGCAGAGTGATGGTGATTGATGATCCCGCACCCGCCCCGCCGCTGGGTTAGCGCAGCCCACAGTGGGCGCCAGCTTCTCCAGGCTCTTCCCAGGCTGAGCCAGCTAGGGCTGGGATTGTGTTTCCTGTAAGAAGCCTTGCCAAGGACTAAAGAGTGCCCCTCCCCCCAAATTCACACGTTGGAGCCCTAACTCCCACGTGACTGTATTCGGAGATGGGTTCTTAAAGAGGTGGTTAAGGTTAGAGGGGGTCATAAGGGTGGGGCCCTAATCCCACAGGATGGTGTCTTCCCAAGAAGACAACGAGACACCAGAACGCTCTTGTTCTGTGCGCAGAGGAACGACCAGGTGAGGTCACAGTGAGCAGGCGGTTATCTGCAAGCCAGGAAGAGAGTCCTCACCAGGAACCAAAACTCATGGCACCTCGATCTTGGACTCACTTCTAGGCCCCAGAACTCTGAGAAAATAAATGTCCGTTGTATAAGCTGCTCCTGAGCAGACTGTGACAAGCCCTTGCTGCTTCCAGCTGCCGAGAGGGAGGAGAGTGGGCTTGGGAAAGATGCCGCTGGTGGGAATATTTCCTTGGGCAAAGGGCAAAAATGACCCCTGCACAGAGGGTGTATCATACCTGGCATTCAGGTGAGGGCTTCCCTGGGAAAGGCAGCATCTCCATGGTGGATGGCAGCCCCTGGGCTCCGATCCACCTCCGTGGGGCTGCAGGTTACTTGCCCGGAAGTTCAGCCTGCTGTTTCTACATCACCACAGAGGGTGGGGAGAAAAAACCTGCTGTCACTTGACAATGGCATTAAGTGGCTGCTATGATGCCAGCACTGGCCTAGGCTGGGGCCAGAGTAATAAACAAGACGAAAAGGGTTCCAGCCCCTGTGGGGCTCGAAGACCATGGAGAGAGACACAGTGACTTAGACACAAAATGATCTCGCGTTGTCATAACATTCTGCTGAGAAAGTAAAGCCCACGGTGGGGGTCGGTGGAGAATGTGGGCGGATCTTCATTTCCACTGGCCGGGGAAGGGTCTCAAATTGGGGGCCCCCTGAAGAAGACCCCGCTCCAAGAATTGGAGGGCACGTTTTTATTTGGGGATGGTCCCAGAAAGACCCGGTCGAGAGTGGAGATGTGAGATGGGGACAGGCGGAGCCAGTGAAGGGTGACGTGATGAGCAGGTTACAGCCATAAGCAGCTGGGGGTGGATGCTGTGGGGATTTCTGGGAAATACTGTAGATACGCATCCAACACGTGCCAACCGAGGAGTATGGAAGACAGAGTATTAACCAGCAACTGCACCTTCACTGACTGAGTGCTGCTCCGGCCAGCCCCACAGACACCCAGGCTGAGCTCCTCCCTGTGGCAGAGACCCAGGGGCTTGCAGTAGGAAGCCATGAGTGAGGACAGGCACAGTGGGTGCTCAGGGATGTGGGGGGGGGGCAGATGTGGATGTCTCATCTGCTACAGAAAACCTCTCTGAAGAGGTGACACTTGAACTAACATCAAAAAGATAAGAGGGGTACAGCTATTGAAAGAGCTCAGAGAGGAGGTTTGCAGATACGGGGAACAGACCTCAGCCAAGGCCACTGCTGCTGGAGCAGCATGCGTCAGGCTGAGGCCATCTGGGGCAGCCTGGGCTAAGGGATGGGTCAGGACCACGCCTGCTCCCAGAGCTTTCCCATCCCGCCCTCCCCACCACCTTCATCCATATTCTTCCCACCCTTTGTCCCCACCTACAGTGGGGCCAGTGGTTGGCTGCTCAGGAGTGGGTGGGTGGGGCCTTGGGGGTCCAATCCCAGGAGGCCCCATCCATTCATTGGCCCCTGAGAGAAGTGGCAGAGGTGGAGAGATGCTGCCCACCTGAGGGATATGAGAGGCAAGACAAGTTGAAATTCTGCAGCCAACACTGCCCTCACTTCCCCAGTGCGGGGTGGGGGGAGAAGGAAAGAGCCTCCCTGGCCACTCAGTGATGCTCTCATGTCACGTGGGCCACACCTCCTTGTGGTTCCAGGTGGCCCACCCTCCAGCAACCACAGGTGTCCCCAGTCTAGCCTGGTGTCTAGATCAGCAGGGCAGAATGGCAGTGAGGGGACCCAGTAAGGCTGACCAGGGTCCTGTCTGAGGGGGTGTCCTGCCTGTGGTGGCCCACCAAGGACTCAGGGAGACAGTACAGAACACTTCCCAAAGCTAGTTTTGCACTCCCAGGGGGAGGAAAAGAAGCATTTGAAGGCCTGCTCCCACCAGTTATTGGCTGAGGGTTGTCTTGCAAGTGTTAATTTCCGTGCCTTTCCAGCCTGTGTGTGTTGGGGGGATGCCCGTGTCCTTGGTGAACTTGATGGGTGGGGTGCACACAGTGTTACCTCACTTATTCATAAGTCAATTCACCAGAGTTCCAGTTCTCAGTAATTCCTGCAACCTAGAGGGCTAAGCTAGGACACCACTCCCCTGCTTTGAACATTGCTCCCTCAAAGCTTCTCCCAGGCCCCAGCTCCCCAGCTCAAGCATCCCTTTGCAGCAAGGTGTATCTCCAGGAGGCTCCCTTGCGGGGGGTGGCGGGGATGGGATTCCATATCCACCAATGCAGCCCCGCCCCTAGGCCCAAGAAGCAGAGCAAGCCCCTTCCCACTTACCCCACACCTGGCTCCTTGCTCCCTCCTCCCCTCTGACCCCTACATTTTCTGAACTTACTCTGTCCTCTCTGGCCTCAGAGCATTTGCATGTGCTATTCCTCTCCTGAGAATGTACCTTCACCTGATTTCTGCCCGTTGAAAATTTTCAATATGCAATTAACAGAAATTTCTGTGGAGAGCCAGGCACTGGGGACGGAGCACTGAATCAACACAGGCGCTCCTTTCAGAGTTTACAGTCTCGTGATGGAAGACAGACATTAAAATAACTCGTCTCATAAATTGCTTTATGATCACAATTGTGGTGAGTGAGGCAAAGGAGAGGAGCCACGGGTGCGGAGGGCAGGGGGAGCGGAGGAGTCTGGAGTTTCCCAGGAGGCCTGGGCAGGGACAGATGAGCAGGTGAGAGGTGGAAGGACATTCCAGGCAGAAGGATCGGCGTGCGACCGGCCCTGAGCAGAGAAGGAGACGCTGGAAGTGGGCAGTGGGCAGGCTGGGTGCAGATGGCAAACGGATCCTGAGAGGCTTAGGAAGACTGGTAGGGTTTACACCTACCAAGCCACCCAGCTGGGAATTCTGAGACCACCCGTGGTTTGCCCTCGGCAACCCCACATAGGGCCCCCAAGTGCCCCTGTATGAGACGGCCGTGCTGGACTGCTCTGGGGTCTGGCTGGCATCTCTCACTGCCCCGGGCTCTCCAGAGGCGTCTCACACGTTCTTTGAGGCTTTCATTGAAGTCCCTCCTCTGAGGAGCCCTCTAATCTTGAAATCAGAAGGGAGCTCTGCCTCCCACATCCTCCCCAGCCCTTTCCCCTTTGGTCTTTGAGGGGCACTGGGGTGAAGGGGAACATTCCTCAGGCTGCCGCTGGGGGCAGGCCAGCTCCGGCTGGGGTGAGGGTGGGAGGGTGCTGCCGGGAACCGGGCTGTGGACAGGGGACTCTCCCCTGCCGTGTCCAAGGGCCCATTCTCCCTGCCTGTCTCTCACGCCGGAGACCATGGGACGTGTGTAATTGGGGCATTCAGGGATTTGTAAAGAACTCCATCCACAGACTGAGAGGTCCCAGGTCTTGGTTTTCAGCCCTGCATTGGGAACCAGAGAATGTCGCTGCTGTGCTTTGCAAGTCCCTAGAATCAAGGCTGGGGTGGAGGGAAGGAAAATGATTCCTGGCAAACCCTTCCGGCAGCCCCTCGTCCCTGGGATGGGGGAGGGCAGGGGCTGCTGAGATGCCTTCTATAAAAAACCTCACCCCTACCCGGCCACTTTGCATTCTGGGGGAAGGGAATGGGAGCCACTTGTCATTGTCCCTGAATACTGGCTGGCAGGAGGCCCGGGGAGGGGGCTCCCCAATAGGAAATCTGCAGCTGCCTGTCTTTAAGGTAAAATTACCGTAATTACTCCAATTACCAAATCCATCAAGAGCTTTGGGCTGAGGGGGCCGGTGAACAATCAGATCTGAGGAGCGTGAGCCACGCGGGTGGGGGCACAAAGTGTGGGGGGGGGCAGCAATTGATGTCAGACCAGGCTCTTGACTGGGGTGGGGGTGGGGACGTGCAGAGAACGCATGTGTAGCTGACACCCCCACTTAGCTCTCTCGGTGAGGTTTTTCTCCTGTTTTGAAAAGAAAGGAGAATCTCTGGCTCCTGTCCTTTCCCAGAACTCCAAACCCAACGGCTAACTGAGTTGGACCGACTCTTCCTCCTCCGAGAGCCCAAAGTAAGAAAACCCGGAACAAGGGCTGCATCTCCCAGCGTCTTGCTCTGTGCCAGGGCCCCACGCAGAGAGCTTTTCAAGCTTCATCCCTTCCAACCCCGTGGAGCAGGTTCAGTCCCATTTTGCAGATGTGGGTGTTGAACCTTCTCCCGTTCCTGGGTGCTGAGGCCACACCCGGGGCACGATTTGCCTGTGCCCCTCACCCCAGCCCCGCCTGGTAAATCTGTGCTTGGTGCACACTCAAGAGACATTTGGCAAAGGAATTGAATTTGGTGGGTTACGGTGTAAATCACCTCATGGGACATGTCCCCTTAAATCCCTCCACCCCCGCCCCCGTGCCTTTTCCACCCAACCTGCAGCTGCACACGGGCAGCTGGGGCTCCTGACGGGCTCACCCAGCACGGAACACTGCTGTGGCCAGGCCCGCTGAGACAGGGGGTGACCCTGATCACCCACAGGAATGATTTCCATGCTGTGGAGTTACATATGCTTCACCGCAATTAAAATATTCACATAACCTAAAATTTACCACTTTAACCATTTTTTTTAGGTGTACAGCTCAATGGCATTAAACGCATCCACGTTGCTGTGTGACCCTCACCACCATCCATCTCCAGAACTTCCTCATCTTCCGGGTAGAAACTATACTCACTAGACCACAGCTCCCCCATTCCGCCCCTCCCCCAGCCCTTCCTACAACCACCACGCTTTTTTCTGTCTCTGTGAACTTGACCGCTCTAGGTACCTCATACAAGTGGAATCACACGGTGTATTTCCTTTTGTGACTGGCTCACTGCATTAAGTATAGTGCCTTCAAGATTTACTACGTTGGGACACGTATGGGAATTTCGTTTTTAAGCCTGAATAACACCCCATTGTATGGAAGCACCACACTGCCTACCTGTTCGTTCCCTGACGCACATCCTGTTGCCCCCAGCTCCTGGCTGTTGTGAGTGATGCTGCAGTGAGCACTGGTGTATGCGTGTCTGCTCGAGTTTCTGTTTCCGGTTCTTTTGGGTTTAGACCCAGAAGTGGAATTGCTGAGTCATATGGTTATTCCATGTTTAATTGTTAAAGAAGCCACCCTAGCGTTATATACATTTTACCACAATAAAAAAAACACACCAAAAAAATGATGTGAACGGTTACATGGTTTCCCCCAGACTCTAAATAAAATGGACATTCCAGAAATGAGCACCCATAGCCTCTGTCTGGTACTCTCTGGTGCCCTGCCAGGCTGCTCGCGTAACTCTTTGAGAAGCATGGCTATTGTTCAGTCGTTCATTCCTTCATTCATTCAATACATACACACGGGACAGGCACCTGCGGTGTGTTTGGAACTTCACTGACGCTGGGGACATGACGGTGCTCAAAATTGGAGACAACCCCGGGCTCCAGGGGCATCTGTCACGGGATGTCCGTCCTCCGGCATTAGAGGCCCAGAGTCGTTCTCAGAGCCCAAACCAAGGGGCAGTATCTCAGCCCAAGCAAGGGTGCTGCTGGGTGGGCTGGCCCAGACCCTGGGTCTCTTCTCTCCCTGGACCTTGTGTTTCTCATCTGCGAAATGGGGGTGCTCACACTCTCCTCCAACCCCCTTGGTGTGGCAGGATGAGGCTTTTGACTCCTCCCCCTCTTTTGATTTCCCACTCAGGGAGCTCGGCAAAGGAGAGTGATCATGTCCATTTTGCTGACAAGCAGACCGAGGCTCCGTGAGGCAGGGCTGGTAGTAGGCCTGCTGTCTGCTGAGTCCTCACCAGGGTCTTTGACTGGACAGCCTCCCTCCGCGGACCTCCTCTCCTGCCCGCAGTCATCCTCGGCCTGCTGAAGGGGCATCCGAGGGTCTGAGGGTGAAGACAGCCCCCCCCAGGGCCCCCCCAGGGCACCAGCTCCCCGTCGGCTGCCTTTCACGCAAGCACCAGCTTTATGCTGCTTTTTCACGCCACAGATGCGGATCGAGCTCTTCGCTGATCTGTGGGACCTCAGGCAATCTGTTGGGCACCTCTCAGTCTCAGTTCCCGCCTCTATAAAACTGCTACCACCAATGGAAGAATTCGTTGTGCTCACTAAATGGAATACTACGGTATTCGTCAGCTCGGGCTGCCGCCATAACAAAATGCTGCAGATGGGGCGGTGTAGACAACAGGCATTTTCTCACAGTCCTGGAGGCTGCAAGTTCAAGGTCAAGATGTCAGCGGATTTGGTTTCTCCTGAGACCCCTCTCCTTGCCTGGCAGGTAGCCGCCTTCTTGCTGTGTCCTCATGTGGCCTTTCTTCTGTGACTCTCTTCTTTTTCTCATGAGGATGGTGGCCCTATAGGGTCAGGTCTGGGGGAGGATCCATGGGGATCAGAGTGGGGACTGGCTGCAAGGAGGCATGAGGGAATTTTGGGGGGTGATGAAATTGTATCTTTTTTTCTTTATAGAGATTTTATTTATTTATTTTTAGAGAGAGGGAAAGGGGGGAAGAAAGAGAGGGAGAGAAACATCGATGTGATAGAGAAACATCGATTGGTGACCTCTCATCCAAGCCCCGACCAGGGACGGACCTGCCACCCAGGCACGTGCCCTGACTGGAATGGGGACAGCGGCCTTTTGCTTTGTGAGATGACACTCAGCCAACTGAGCCACACCGATCAGGGCTGATGAAACTGTGTCTTGATTGTGGTGATGGCTGCATGGTTGTATACATTTGCCCAAACTTGAACTATACACTGAAAACAGGTGGATTTTACCACATGTAAACTATATCTCAATAAAATAACTTCAAGCCTTGCCTCAAAGGGTTAAAAATAAGGTTCAAGTCAGCATGTCGTTAGGAGTAAATGAGTTAATGCTTTGCTTGCAAAGTGCTCAAATTGGAGCCTGGAACAGAATAAGTCGGCAAGGAAATGGTAACCATGGTAACCTAAAAAACCAGACTGTTGCTCAGTAAATGGGGCAAAGGAGAGACATAAGCACAGAGGGCGCGCATGGGGATGGAGGATAGGGGAGAAGGGGAGAGGAGAGCAGACACTGTGAACTTGACTTCCTGGGGTTCACGGCTGTCTTTTGGCTCAGGGACAGGCAACCTAGTCCCTGCTCAGCCCGCTCCCGGTTTTCTTCATCCGTGCACTGAGCATGCGCACTGGGCCATCACCCGGCACCACAAAAGGCACGACTAGCCGCTTCTGCTTACGGAGTGCATCTTATGCTTGGGACGCTGCTCAGTGCCTGACGCTTTCGTGAATGAGATAAAAGTGCCCACCCCAGCTTTCACCCACAGACGCCTGAGGTTCAACCTAACGCATGACGGCGTTCATCCTCAAGGCAGGTCTGCAAAGGAGAGATTATCATTCTGCTTTTTGTGGCTGAGAAGACTGGTGATGTTCCGGAAGGTGAAGGGACCAACCTGGGGTCACACAGCTGTACGTGGCTGGATTTGAACCTAGGTCTGACTCTGAAACCCTTATGTTCCTGCACTTAAAGTCACGCTAGTGGGGAGATGAACACATTAAACGCGTTCTCTGGGTTCCCCCACCCCAGCTCCTGAGCGTCCCTTTGTCCCCAGATAGGCTTCCTGCAGCTCTTCAGGCGCTGGTGTGAGAATCCTCAGCCTTCCAAGGGTGCCAAGGTTCTGCCACCCCCCACACATAGTCCCCGCCCACCAGGGCGACTCACCCTCGCTGACCTGCTTCTCCGGAGCCTTGGGGTCCTGCCGTTTGGGCAGTGCGGGCTGGGCCCCTGGTCGGGGCTGTGTCTATACTTCTCCGTTGCCCTGGGAGCTGGCCTCATTCTGCCCGTCTTGTCCTCGCTCTAGGCCAGTCCCTTCCCAGCGTTTTTCTCCTGAAAGTCTCCCTCCAATTTCAGTTTTGTCTTTAATTCTCAGCTCATTAACAGATCAAAGAAGATGGAGATGACCTGTGTCAAAGAGACCCTCAGGCAGCCCACCCCTCACCCTCCACAAGGTGCCCCTCTTCGGCAGGAGGCAAGGGACTCCCCCTTGGTTGCTCTTTGTGGAGCCAGAGAGGGGCTGGGACCTGGCCCCAGTCTCCCCCACCATAACCGGGCCAGAGAGGCAGCTGGTGGGGGCCGAGGCCCAGGCGCTGGGAAGCAGCAGCCCCCTCCTCCAGAGCCAGTGCAGGACAAGGACAGTTAATTCCTCTGCTGTTATCAGCTGGGCACAGGCGCTGGTTGCATAGCAACCCAGATTGCTCTCTGTCTCCAGTGCTCAAAAAAAATCAGCATTTTTTCCAACTCCACATCAGTTGATGGAAATGGGCTGGGGGCAGCTCAGACTCCCTGCCCCCAAGTGTGGCTCGTTTGCCGGAAGCCTCCACCCACATCCCTTGGCAGGGTCCTCGCTCTTCAGGCCTGCGCCTCCCTCTCACTTCCTATGGGTCAGACTAGGGGTGGGATTCTCCAGTCACCTTATGGCTGCAGTGTGGGGCTGGGTCAGGAGCCAGATCTGGGTTTGTCCAAGGGAATGCTGAGCAGGCCTGGGATCTGGGTGACGTGGTGTGAACTGGGGGATCCCAGCCAATACTGGTTTCATTTCCAATGGAATTGATTTACTCATTTATTAAGAAATATTTATTGAGCCTCTGCTAAGTGCCATAACACCAAACTCCTCAGATTTGGTGGGTTAAAGGTAGCTATAGCCCTGGCCAGTGTGGCTCAGTTGGCTGGGCATCATCCTACAAACTGAAAGGTCATGGGTGTGGTTCCCAGTCAGGGTACCTGCTTGGGTTGTGGGTTCAGTCGCCAGTCAAGGGCATGTACGAGAGGCAGCCGATTGATATTTCTCTCTCATGTTGATGTTTCCCTCCCTCTCTTTCTCCCTCCCTTCCCCTCTCTCTAGAATCGATAAAAGAAATTTTTTTAAAAAGGTGGCTGCAAACACTTTGCTATTCCTCCCTCAAAGAAGTGTAGTTTATTCCCCTTGCTTTTGAGCTAGGGTTGACTCTGTGGCTTGTCTGACCAGTAGAATGTGACAATAGTGACATTATGTAACTCTGAGGCTGGGTCCTAAGGGGTTAGCAGTGTCTGCCTTCGCTGCTTGGAATTCTCCTTCTTGGAACCCAACCACCGCGATGTGAAGGAGTCCAAGTAGCTGCGTGGAAAGGTTCCCCTGGAGTCTGCACCATTTGCCAACCGCGTGAGAAGCCATATGATGCCATGAAGCAGACGCCTGACCAAATCCTTGACCCACGGAATCACGAGCAAATAAAACTATTCACTTGAAGATAGCAATTTCTGGAGTCACTAGTTATGCAATGATAAAATGAGAACCAAGACACCAGGAGAGCTAACTGTTTCATTTGTAGACTCTCAGATATTAACAACCATGGTTTAAGTACCTGGTGTATGCGAGGCCCCATGCTAAGTTCCAAAGCAAAATGCCACTCAGGAGAGCTGAGGTCTGACATGCCAAGGGCCGGGGGCGACAGGAGGTGGCACAGAAGCAGGAGAGTGCCGCTAGGAGCTCAGAGACAGAAGGAAGCCATGAATCATAAGCGGTAGCATCAGGAAAGGAAGTGGGAAAGGCAACCTCAGCTCCTGGCCAGGTAGTTTGAATTCAGATACCTACTCTGCTTATTCAGGAACAGCTGCCTGGGCCCTAATGGGAAAGATTCTGAGGCTAAGCCTGAGCTCCGGGGTGAAGAGAGCTGTGGCTGATTACTCATTTCTGCAGTGGGTGAGGCAGAGAGAATCTGGGCATGTGCGTCATCCGTGTGCCCTGTGAGCACACACACGCTGTCCGTCGGCCTCTGAGACTAACTCTCCTGGGCCTGCTTGGATGTGGAGGGAGGCTGGAGGGCAGGCTGTTCAGGCCGACTTCACGGGGCTGCAGCAGAGAGGGCCCCAGGCACGCGTCCATACTTTACGCAGGTAAACCAGCAGGGCAGCTTCAGGGAGGTTTGTTGTATTTTCTTTTGTTTTTGTTTTTTTTTTAAATTCTGACCAGAGGATATATTTATTGATTTTAGAGAAAGAGGAAGGGGAAGAGGGGGGAGAACCCAGCCCTGACCAGGAACTGAACCTGAAGTCCTTCGGTGTATGGGTCAATGCTCCAAGCAACGGAGGCACCTGGCCAGGGCTTCAGAGAGTTTGTTTTTACTTTTGTTTTGTCCGGTTCTCCTAGTCAATTCTGTTCAAAATTCCATTGTCTCATCCTCTGCGCTCGGTCAGACTTTCTTGACTCTCGCCGCACATCAAAACCACCTGGCAGTTTTTTAGAAACTTTAATCCTGATCATGGGCAAATGGCATGGGGTGGGGCAAAGCTGTGGTGTGTAGAGGGCATGGGATGGAATGGCTGGAGAAGTAGGTTCTCAAAGCGTGGTCCACGGACCGGCAGCATCAGCAACCTGGGAACCTGGAAGACATGCAAATTCTCAGGCCTCACCCCAAATCTGCTGGGTGAGAAACGCGGGGAGCGGCACTAAAGCTGGTGTTTAAGAAGTCCTTTTGGAGGTTCCCACTCACGCTCAAGTTTGAGAAGCACTGGGCTGGGGGAGCAGAAGGAGACAAGACAAGGGTCCCATGTGTGACACGGAGGTATGCCAGGGAGTCGGCAGGGCTAGGACACCCCCGTGCTGCCCCCAAAGGCTTCCTCCTTCGTGGGGGCAATTCCCTCAATTTGTTTTGGCAGCACCGTATTCTGACATGTGTCTTTGTCTCCCTCTCCCACTCAAGGACACTTTTACCATGTGTCACAGCATCCATCACAACGACATAATCATGGATAATTGTAGGCAATTCCCTTACTCGTGTGTCTGTGTCGTATACAAGGGTCACATCGCACTGCTCCTCCAGTCCAGGCCCCGAGCCCTGATTTCTGAGAGAGATGGCCAACTTCAAGTGCATGGCGCCTGGAGAAGGCTCAGCCGAGCATGGGTGAATGTGCTGAGGGGACATTTATGGACAAGGAGTCCCCTGGAAGCAACCCCCAACCCCTCCACCCCAGTCTTTGTCTAACTCAGTCTCACGCTTGGCCTTTCTGGGTTGCCACTCCCTTCATGAAGCCCTCCCTGCTGCCACTGCCCCACCCCGACTGTCATCTGAGTTACGCCCCCATCACTACGAGCCTACGGCTCCCTCAATCTCCCCCATTGCAGCACCTCTGATGCTGTTCCCTTGTTTAACTGTCTCTTTCTCGACCACAGACTGGAACTTTGTGCATCTTGCGAGCATGATGTCCTCAGACCCTGCGCACTGTCACCGCCAATCCAGCAGCTGGTCGTTCCAGTATCATGCCACGGGGCTGCAGGGTGCTGTGCCCTTTAAACTTGATAATGGGCCCTGGCTGGTGTGGCTCAGTGGATTGAGCACCAGCCTGCAAACCAAAGGGTGGCTGGTTTGATTCCCAGTCGGGGTGCATGCCTGGGTTGCCAGCCAGATTCTCGGTTGGGGGTGCATGAGAGGCAACCACACACTGATGTTTCTTTCCCTCTCTTTCTCCTTCCTTTCCTCTGTTAATAAATAAATAAAAATCTGTAAACTTGAGAATGGCCCTAGGAGATGGGTACTACTGTTTTCATCCCTGTTTTACAGATAAGGAGACTGAGGCACAGGAAATAACATATGTTTTCTGAAGCCACAGGGCTGGTGAGCCACAGACAGCCTGACTCCAATAGATAAGCACATTTTGTTTTTGGTTAATGTTGTTGGTGTTTTTTTGTTATTGTTCCAGGGAGGGAGGGAAAGAAATGAGAAACTTTCCAGAGCATCTTCATCGCCCTGGAGTCTGCAGCCCTCTCCGAGCGCTGGCCTGAAGTCCCTTCACTCTGAAGGGCACTGAGGAAGAACCTGGCAGGGCTGAATCTTGCCTGGGTCCAGGGACTGCTACGTTTTGAAGACAGGGAGTGGTGGCTCTGCCTAGACCCGGCCATGGCCCAGGGATCTCAAGGGAACTGTCCCTGCAGGTCCCTGGCTGGCAGCGCTGGCTGACAGCACCTTTCAGTCCTCCTCACTCAGAGCAGTACCCATTAGGGCTGCAAATTAGCATCATAATTGCCTTTTAACTATTCACAGCTGGAAAGAGACCAAGCTGGCCCTGCCCCTCCCCCGCCCTGCTCAGCAAGCAGCACCGGCCTCCCTCCCCTGCCAGAAGCACCCCTTACCCCACTCCCATGAAGACTGTTCACCTACCTGAGCCTCGGTTTCTCTATTGCGTACGCGAGGGTGACGATCTAAACCCCAAGTCCTACTGTGATGCATGTAAAATGACTGGCACAGTTCCTGGCACAAGTTGAGCTCTGTTGTATTATTGAGCTGTTGCTGTGTTTGGAGACTCGGGGTGGGAAGGGCTGAGAATGTGCAAGTCAGCAGCACGAGCAGGGCTAGCACTCAAGTCCTCTGCACTCTGAGCTCAGGGATCTTCTTGTCCCTCTGTGTCAGTCCTTAAATCTACCTCTCGCTGCCAACAAGATGACCTGTGTTCATGTGAGTAGACAGTAAACAAGACCTAGGTAGACATCCCCCTTGCTCACCATAGACAGTTTTTACTGTAAAACAATCAGGACCTCTTTAAGAGAGGGGACTTACCCCAACTGTGTTGCAACTCCCGGTTTGTCGATTTTGCCCACTATACATGTGAAGACACAGCAGAGCAGTGGCTAAGGAGACTGACGCTGAAGCCTCGGTTCAGATCCAATTCTGTGTGGTGAAGGGCCAGTTACTTAACCTCTCTGTGCTTCAGTTTCCCTCTCTGCAAAAGGAGGATGCAGATAATGCTCTTCCTTTAAGGTTGCTGTGACGTATAAGTCAGTCAATATGTGCGCAGTGCCTACAATGGTGTTAAGACATACTAAGTACTAGGTGTTTCTCTTATTACTTATCGGGCATCTTTGTCTACTTGCTTGTGTGGGTTCTAAACTGCATTTAGGGGGGAGTTTCTGCAGTGGTGATCAGTGAGCGGCTGTTAGGCCAGTCACCATCACAGGGACTAAGTGCTTTCTGGCCCTTGGTTTCCACTTGAATTGGACAGCACAGCCCTACAGTGTCAGCTGCTTGGAGCCTGAGACTGGATTTGGGGGCAGGAGGAGGAGAGAAGAGGAGGAAAAATAGAGGAGGGCCAAGAAAGTGGAGGGACATACAGGAGGAGGAAAAGGAGAACCTAAGACACACCAGGTACTCATCTGGGTAATTGAGAATGGGATAGTGAATAAGAAAAAGCATGCCTGTTCTTATGAAGGTTTAAATAAATAAATATGTGATTACAAATTTTGGTACATGTCTTGAAAGAGAAGGAAATGAACAAGATAATATAGAGACTAAGGGGGGCAGGGGGAATTCCACTTCCCATAGGATGGTCAGGGAGGGCTTCTTGAAGGAGGTGTTGAAGCTGAGATGGAAGGAGTCAGTCATGCAAAGAGAAGGTCAACAGCTTTCCAGGCAGAATGTATGAGGCACATTAAGGGACACCGTGGTGCGGGATGCGCTGGAGCAGCGGCGGGGCGGATCACACAGGGTCTTATGGGCCATGATGAGGTGTCAGGGTTTTATTTAACTCAGGTTCCCAGATGGGACACTTTATGTCTAGAAATAGTCAAAGTTGGGCCCAGGCTGGAAGGACCCTGGGGCCTTGGGGGTGGGGGGTGGGCTTCTCTGATCTCTCTGATCGCGGGTCCATTAGCTCCTCCAAGTACGGAGCGGGAGGGGACGCTCAAGGCGGCCCCACGATCGACGTCCTCGCCCCTTCCTGCCATTTGTTCGATCACAGAGCTCTCAATTTTCTCGGCAATAGACAATTTTTTGCTCAGCTCCGCGCCGGCCGAAAAATGCAAAGCAGGGCTGTTACTCGTTCGGTGATTACGGCGGAGCGAGCGCCGCGCAGCTGGGCCCGAAAGACGAGAGCGGTCCGCTTTGTTACCAGCTTTCGCAGCCGCTGGCCGGGGCGGCGGGGGCCGGGCGGGCATCCCCTTACAGAGCGCCCAGGCCCTGCCCACCAGACCCGAAACCCGGCTCCGGACAGCACCCTCCCCCAGCCCCCGGGCCGCAGACGCCCCGCGCTCCCGAGTCCGCTGCGAGCGCCCGTCCCGCGCAGGCGCAGAGCGCGCGGCGGCCGCAAGGGATTCGGGATCCGGACAGGGGGCGGGGCGGCTAGGCTCCCGCAGCTGCGGCGGTCCAGGCTCTTTGTTCTCTGGGCTCCCGGGTTCCCCCGGCTGGTTCTGCACTCTGGGATGCCGGTGGTCGCGGGCCGCCAGCTTCCGTCTGGCCCAGCACCTTTTCCTGCCCAGGGTGGCAGGTGGGAAGGGAGTTTTAAGTTGAGTTCTGATCAGTCCTACGCCAAACTCTGGGGTCTGGGTCTCCTGACTCCAGGCTCAGTGCTCGCCTGCTCGGTTCGTTCCTTCATTCTGTGCGGACTATATTTAAGACTGAGGAGGTTCTCAGGCACTCTGGGAGCCCCAGAGCAGGGCCCCCAAATTCAGCCTGTGGGATCCAGAAGGCCTCCTGGAGGAGGAGAGTCCACAAAGCCTGGCGCCCGGGTGGGTGAGGTTAGGTCTTGGAGGGCCTTGAATTTCAGGCAATGGCCCTGGGACCACCTGAGGGCAGCAGGGATCTGCAAGGAGTCTGGGGAGTGGAATGGGGGTGAGAGGAGTCTTGATCACATTTGTGTTCCAGAAAGATCCCTCTGGCTTTGGGACTGGAGGTGTGGGAAGGTGAGACTGGAGGCCAGGGGACCAGGGATGAAGCCACTGCTATTGCGCAGGTGGAGGAGGGTGCTGTGACTCGGGAGGGGTGGACCTGGGGGATAGAGAGAAGGAAGAGACTTGAAGGGCTATTTAGACAATAAAATCTCAGAGGGGGAGGGAGGAGGAGTTGAGGACACCCCAGGCTTGCAAATTTGGTGACCACTCCTGAAAAGCAAGGAAGACGCAGGGCTTTGCTGGACTCAGCAGAACCTTCCCCATCGCTCCCCATGCCCTTCCCCTGCCCACTGTTTTCTTCACAGCAATGACCACCAGAAGCTGTATTTAGATTTGTCCGTTGGTTTCTTGTTTGTCCCCCTGGCTAGACTGTGAGCTCCTTGAGGACAGAGGCTTCTTTCTCTTCTCCACTGCATCCCGAGGTCTGGAAGCAGCACTAGTTAACATTTGTAGAGGGAAGGTATGAGTGAGGCAGTGTAGGGACCAGGCCTTGCAGGTTTATCATCCCATCCCAGGCCCAACACTCAATGGCAGTTTCTCCTACGAAGGCGTGAATGAATGGGCAGTTGCTTCAAAACCTAGCAGATAAAATCTGGAGTCAGAATGTGAGAAATGGTGCTGTGAGATACTGTCGGGATAACAGATGAACAATAGCTGGTGTTAACTGAGCGCCTCCTTCACCTCAGTGCCGTGCCACCTGCTGCAATGCAGTACCTCATTTAGCCTTCCCAACAACACTTGAAGCAGGCATGTTGGAGGCCCGCTTACACAGATGAGGAAACTAGGGCCCAAGCCCACAAAACTGGCAGGGCCAGGATCTGAACCCAAGAGGCTGGCTGCAAAGGATACACTACTACCAAGTCACAGAACAGCAGGCAGAGGCTGTGGCTGGTTGGAAAGGGTCAAAGGCATTCTCATGGCCATAGGCAAGGCTCCTCCAGCCTTCCCGAGGGATCAGAGACTCCATGTTTCCCCCAGCCAGGCCCAGAAAGTCAGCACAAGTCTGAGTGAGAGGAAACACTGGGACCAACCAAGTCAGCTGGCCCCGGCCCCCACTGGGACCATCACTTCACATCATGTGTGTTACAACATTTAATCTTCATAACAAACTCAGTGAACTGTCCCTTATTAGCATTATCCCCATTTTCCAGAAGGAGAAAGTGAGGCATGGTGAGGTTAACCAAATTATCTAAGGCCACACAGCTATTATGTAGGAGAGCTGGGGTCCGAACCCCAGCAGGCTTACTCAATTCCACATCCTATGCTTTCTCTGTGCCAGCCACAACGGGAGGCCAGGTGAGGCCAGGCCAGCCCAGTCAACCATGTTCTGTGCCAGGAGACAGCTTCCAGGTGTGGCTGGGGCACCTCTGCTCTATGGCCCTCTTGCCTCTGCTCAGTGATGGGGTAGCCCCTAGGGGCATCATAAACTCAGCCGAGGCCGAACTGAGATAGCAATCGCATCCTCCATCCCCTGTCTTGGACATCCTGCATTCAATCACCCACATATATATTTCTTTTAATCATTCTCTTCTTGACTGTGATAAAGTCATTTTTGTAGCACCAAGAACGTGCATTTCATTTGAATTAAGTGTGGTGGAATCAATCGGTTTGTTGGCGAATAGGCTGATAAAGGAAGACATATTTCAACGATCCCCTTCCTTTTAACTGATTGTTCTTCAGGGCACTGTTATAAGACTCTCATTCAGGGAGTGTGAGTATGTGACAATCTGCATGCCCTCTTCTAGAATTCTGGATGCTAAGGAAGGCTTGGAGTCCTCCATAGTGAGGGATGGCTATCAGGCATGTGACTGTGCATGTGTGAGCAAACCCATGTGTGTGCTGTGTACATGCACTTTTGTGACCTGTTATGGCTGTGCACGTGTGTGGGCATGTGTGGTATAAGCTCTGTGCATGTTTGTGCATGTTCCTGTATGTGTGTGCACAGCTGTGTGTGTGTGTGCCTATGTGATGACAGGAAGTAGGAGCCTTGGGTAACAGGGGAAACTCCCCCACCGCTTCACCTGCTCTAACAGCAAGAGGGCTTGCCTTGTGGACTGGCCTTCTAGAAGAAGGACCGCCCAGTGGGTGACCCAGGAAGTCCTAGTTACAGCCTGGGGTCAGCTGCTTCTCTGCCTCAGATTTCTCTCCTACATGGTCCAGAGGAAACAGTGACAACCTCAGTTTATCTGTCAGAAGGCACAGTGCAGCCCTGGCCCCAGGTTGTCCAGGGCTCTAGTGTGTAGATGGGGTGGTATCCTCTAGGCCACTCTGCTTCTCTTGCCTCCACCCGTGCGGGAGGGGCGTCCATCATGCAGGAGGGCAACGGTTTTCAGCTGGCTCTGCTAGACCTTAGGAAAGTCATCTCACCTCTCTGAACCTCGGTTCTCTCAGGAGAGAGAAAACCTCACAAGACTGTTGAGAATTACATAGAGTTAAATCCTGTGTACAATGAGAAAGTGGCCTTTGATTGGGCACCTCCTGAGGGCCTGGGCCATGTCTTTTTAGCTTGCTCCCAGTACTTTGTAGGGGACCTGATGAAAGGCAAGTTCTTAGTTCACATTTCCCAAAGGTATGAGAGAATGGATGCATGAAGAATGGTGTCTGAAACACAGTAAGAACACAAAGTTTGATTTAATTTTCATGTACTCTAAGGCTGAATATCTCAATTGTGTTCCACAGAGCATTACTGTTCCTTCAAAATCAGTAGGGAAAATCTTGGTGAAGGACTACTCTAAAGTTAAATAATTTTGGAATATGGAAGCCCTAGGAGTTTTCCAGTATTAATTAATTCAGTACAGTTTTATTGAGCATCTACTATATGTCTGTCACTGTTCTGGGTGTTGGGGATAGACAGAGCTTTGTTTAACTCCCATCCAAGTACTAACCAGGCCTGACCCTGCTTAGCTTCCGAGATCAGACAAGATCAGGCCCATTCAGGGTGGTATGGGCGTAGACTGTTTAACTCCATATTTCCCAGCATTTCCATACCCCTCCCCTTTTTTTCTGAATGAAAATGTAATCCTGCCTCATTTATCATTACCTGTCTCACTCCCAACTCAAAGCCCTCCCAGAAGGGCTATGGAGCATAGTAACTAAAATAATAAGTTCTAAAGCCAGACTATCAAGTTCTAAATCACATCCTCACCACTGACTACCTGTATGACCCTGAGTAAGCCTCAATTTTTTTAAAGTGTAAAGTGATGATAATAGTGAAGATTAACTGAGATAATGCTACATCTCCTCTCCAAAGCTCATAGTGTGCCTGGTATGTAGTAATTATTCTTTTTTAAAAGAAAATACTTTATTTATTTACTTTTAGAGAGAGGGGAAAGGAGGGAGAAAGAGAGGGAGAGAAACATTGATTGGTTGCCTCTCAATGTGTTCTGACCAGGGACTGAACCCACAACCCAGGCATATGCTCCAACTGGGAATCGAACCAGCAGTGCCTTGTACAGTACAACACCCAACTAACTGAGCCACACCAGTCAGAGCTG
Organism: Micronycteris hirsuta; assembly: GCA_004026765.1. Classification (NCBI taxonomy): domain Eukaryota; kingdom Metazoa; phylum Chordata; class Mammalia; order Chiroptera; family Phyllostomidae; genus Micronycteris; species Micronycteris hirsuta. The sequence goes on from PVJI01008418.1 coordinate 63,866, forward strand.
TAGTAACTATTCTATTAAATAACATTTATCACTATAGATCTTCTCAAAATCTAGTCAAACAAATCTAGTCAAATCAACAAAATAGTGGGCAAGTCTCCTATAGTTTCTAATGCTCTACTCACATCTCCAGAGCCATCTGAAACAGTTCTCCTTTCTAATATCTGGTCATTCAGAAACACTTACCAATCTCCATGGTTCCCAGACAACCCCCACTTGGTTTACACATTTGCTTATGTGCTGTTGTTTCCTCCTAAAATGTTCTTCTCAGGGCTGATCCCCTGGAAAACATAGCTTCCAGACCCATCTCTGGCATCTTCTCCATTAAGTTCACATTCACTGCCGGACCCCGCACCCCCAAAGGCTCCACTAGCTGGTTACAGTTGCATGAGTTAGTCAGGCAAGGCCACTGGAAGAATTACCCCATCATCAGAATCACAATAAACAATGTTTGTTTATTGCCTCTAAGTTTTGGCGATGGTTTCCTAAGCAGCACTGCACAACTAATACAAGCTTCTTGAAGCCAGCTGTTGCTGACTTCAGTTCATCTTCATCTTGCCATTGTTATGCAGACTAATAGGCTATTTCTAGAGCCACCGATGAAGCCAGGAGACAATGAATGCCCTGGATTATCCCCACTACAGGTGATAGCTTGGATCAGTGAGGGACCTCGCCTAAATCATCCATGGAAGGACACTAGTAAGAATGAGAAGCCTCTGAGAGTGCACCTGCCAGCAGATCAGTGACAGATGCTGTGCGCTGTCCAGGGTGCTGATTCTCTTGTTCTAAGGGAACTCGGTACTTTTTTCTGTGCCTGGCCTTAGGTACCCCAGGGTCATCCTTCTTAACCCTTACCCTAGGTTTGACAACACCTGCTCAAATAAAATTTAAGTAGAACGCTTGCATTTTCACCCTCCTTTCGCCCTTCCACCCTTCCTCTCAGGAATCATCTGACCATTATAATAAAAATCCAGCTTTATGTAAATACCCTTTCCTCCAAGTAATAAATGCCATTAGCTAAGCCTGTCTGAGCAACTGCAGGCTTTTAAACATCCATTTGAAGATCTTTGAAAGCTCTCTTGAGGCTCTTGCTCATAATTCACTAAGTGGGAGTTGGTAATAACTGTGTTAAATGGCCAGGCCCAGCAATTCGCAGGAGATGTGTCTGTTTGTGTCTTGTTATTGGTGGTGGTGGGGTGTATGCTGAGAAGAGGATGCCCTTCCTTCCATGCTGATCGGTTACTTATTTTTAAGAGTCCCCCTGCGAGCTCACAGTCCTTTGATGAGCTACTAATGAAACAGCCAGATCTGACAATTAATTTCCACAGAGTTATTATTTATTGTTTTGGCAACAATTCTCTGAAAAGCCTTAATACTCACCTTGGCTTCCCAATGGTTGAAGGGGCCATGAGTTGAGGGAAGAAATGAATTCTACTTGTTTATTCATTAGTTAGGTACTGGGCACCTACTGTGTGCCAGGCACTGCATTAGATCAAGATACACCCCCTACCTTCAAAGATTCCTCAGTCTGGTGCATGAGGAGGGGAGGGTGAGGAAGACAGGCAAGTGTATAATAAGTCATTACAATACAGTGTGATGCACACTATGAAGGGGACAATGTGGGAGGCTGTGGACGTATGGGAGGCACATGAAGCAGATTTAAGGAGTCAGGGAACACAGCCAGGAGGAAGAATCCTTAATGATCACCTACTAGCAAGATAATAAGAAAACGGAGAAAGAAACACTCTAGGGGGAAAAAAACCCTCAACATGTACAAAGACTCCCAGAAGAGACTGTGTATCCAGAAAATTTTGGCAAGATGATGGAGTCCTAAGAATTCTCTGTCACAGCTGCTGGGAGTGTAAATTGGTACATTTTAAGAAACAGCTGGGCATTATCAAGCAAAGTGGGAGATATGCAAGCCCTGTGGCCCAGAAATTCCATTTCTTTCTAGAAATACTGTGTATATAACACAAGGAGACATACAAAACAATGGCCAAAAAGTGGAAACAACCCAAATACCCATCAACTGTAGAAGGATTAATTGTGGTGTAATCACACAACAGAATACTATGCAGCAGTGAAAATGAATGAACTACAGTTATACATAGCCACATGGACGAATCTCTCTTATATTGACACCAAAGAATACATACAACATGAGTCCATTTATCGTAGATTATAAGCAGACAAAACTACAACATTGTTTGGATATGCATACAAAGGTGGTAAAGCTATAAAAGAAACAAGGAAATGATTGACTGTAGCAGGTGGAATCATGATTTATTCTAGGGTGAGGAGGGCGTGATTCAAAGGATCCCATAGGGACTTTCAGGCAATGTTTTATTTCTTAAGTTGAGTGATAGTTACACAGGTGTTTACTTCAGAGTTATTTAATAACTGTATATTTATATCATAATTTTTCTAGATGTATGGTATATTTCATGATTTTTTTAAAAAGGCAATTGCTCTGGTTATATCCATGGGAGGTCTGGCATGCTGATGGGAGGGCTGGAGGTGGCTCCTGGGGACTGGAGCCAGCCAGCATCCTGCTTTGCTGTGTATGTGCATATAGACAACTCTCACAAGGGTGGCATTAGGGCTTCCTTGGACCCGAAGTCCCCCTCAAACCATTTCCATGGAGTATGGCATGGCTCAGCCTCCAGAAAAATCCCAGGTGGGCTTGGGTGTAAGTTTCACAAGTTTGAAAGGAGCTGGGTGACACTCTGGAAAAGCCTAAAAAGACAAAGGACATTTTTCTTTGTCTTTTCACCTGTTAAGTTCCCAGGTTGGGATAGGACCTGGAGGTACAGTGCAATCATGAAATCCAACTTCAGGGGCCTGCATCTCTCTGACTTTGGCCCTGAGGTGGGTGCACTAGAAAGGACATCACATGAGGGTCGGGTATGGTTCTGGCTGACTCTGAATCCTTGATATAAACTGATCGTAATGCCGGGCGGGGGAAGGAGAAGGGTGTCCCAAGGTGCTCAGAGCTGGAAGGGATCTAAGTGAGCCCTTGAGTCTGGCCCTTAATACTCTGTGGCTCTCGATTAAGTCTAAAGTCAACTTTATAATTATTCACTTATGTAAGTAAATATATTCTTTTGGAGCAAATCATACACTGTGGAAGTAAGTAAAGAAAATAGTATAGTTTCCTCACCCCCTTATAATTTTATCTTGTGAGGTCAAAATTAATAATCTTAATGGAATTTCTTCTACATGTCATGGCAACCTCATACACACATATATATGCACAATCTAGGGCTTTATTTTCTTTCAAAAATGGGATCATATTATATCATTACCCTGTAACTTGACATTTCACACTGTAATATGTTATGAACATCATTCAAGATCCACCCTTCCAGATCTAATAGAATTTTTCATAACTGTGGAATATTCTTCACTTTGGATGTAGCCTAATTTACTCAACCAGTCTCTTATTGATAGACTTTTAAGTAATTTTCTATTTTCGCCACTAACAATAATATTCAATAAATGTCCATGGCTTATATCCATATGTCTTGTTATAGTTTCTTTGTAGAACAGATTCTCAAAGTCAAATTGCTGAGTGAAAAACGTACTTTTAAGTTTAATAAATTCTGAGAGATTACTTTATCTAAATGTTGTAGTCACACTTTTACCAACAATATAGGGTTTTTTATAAAAAAAGAAGATTTTATTTCTTTTTAGAGAGGAGGGAAGGGATGAAGAAAAAGAGGGAGGAAAACATTGATGCATGAGAGAAATATCCATCTAGGTTGCCTCTCACAGGTGCCCTGACCAGGAACCGAACATACAACCCAGGCATGTGCCCTGACCAGAAATCAAACCAGTAAACATTCACTTTGCAGGAGGACACTCAACAAACTGAGTCACACTGGTCAGGGCAATATGGGGATGTTTTTATTTGTCCACTCCCTTTCCAATGATGGCTGTTATCAATTCACAGGGTTTCCTTCTCCCAATATGATAAGCAAACAAGCGAAAGAAGAAAAAATAGAAATCAAAACAAGCACTGCCAAAAAACACTTACTGTTATTTTTATTAGCATTTACCTGGCCATTCTTAACATTGATTATCTTCTCAAATGTTTGTTCATCATTCGTATTTTTTCTCCAAGAAATACTTGTTCTTATCACTGAGTCATCTTTGTATGAAGTAGTTGATGCTTTTATTATTGATTTGCAGAATATCTTTGCATATTAGGAGTATTAATTTCATTGTCTATCACATGATACTTCTTTATAAAGATAGAAAAGTGACACGGGGGGAAGTGAATTGCCCAAGGACAGTAGAATGCAAGTGTCCAAGCTGGACAGAATCACATGTCTAGATTCCCTGCACAAGGCTGCATTCCATAGCTTAGACCCTTGAGGTAAAATTTCCTGGAATTGCTAGAACAAATTTTCTCAGCATATGATCTTCCTTCAAAATTATCTGGTGCTTCATTAAAATTCAGATATTGGGGCTATACCAAGCCCTATTGAATCAGAATCTCTAGAAGATCCAAGGAATCTGCCAAGAGTTTAAAAACATTTTTTTCTTGTATTTACTGAAGTTCAAGAACCATCAACCTAAAAGCTCAAAGTTCTTACATTGAGCAAAAAGGGTGCCATCTGGGAAAATGGGGTGGAGAAGTCAATGGGGAAACGGTATATGATAGCGTCTGTCCCCCACCCCACCATCAGCAGCCCGAGAGAACCCTTAGGGCTGAAGCATCAAAACAGAGCTACCACTGGGGACCTGTTGGCCTCATGCTGCTCTTAAGCCACAGGCAACCTTCTGTGGCAATAGGGGTGAATCTAATATATCACTTCCTTGCTGGTATAAAGGTGTAACTGTCAATTTCTTTTCGTTTTTGAGAAGATTTGACAAAGCACTTAGAGCAGCACCCATTTTAATCAACAAAGCAGCCCAGAAAGATCACAGGGCAGCAAGTGTGCCACATCCTATCTGAGCTGTGGGTGGATTTGAAAATTGCACTTTTAATTAAAATTGGCATTTCTGAAACTCGGGTTGGAGCTGGCCATTTTGCTGGGGAATTGCAGGCAGTGAGGCAAATAATCTGAGAGGGAGATTTAAATGAGCGAAGAGGAAGGCTTGTGTATGAACAAGATGTGCTTGTTTAAATAATGAAGCGAAGAAAAGATAATGTAAAAATGCCTTTGTGTTTAGTTAGGTTTCCTCAGAGACGCGCACTGAATTATAGCTGAGCTGTGCGAGGCACTGACAGCTGGGCGAGAGGCTTTCTTGCCAGAGGTACGTGCCTGGTTCGTTCTTCTCAGTCCACCACGGTTGACCTCTTTCACCGGTTTCTTTCCCGTCAATGACAAACACGCTGCCAGATGTTATACCACAATGATGTGTTATACCACATCATTCATTCATTCGACCTGCTATGCAGAGTGAGTGGTGCTCTGGAGGATGGGAAAAAATGTCAACCCAGAGTCATTGGATTGGCTCTGTAAACAATGCAGTGAACCTCAAAGTTGACATTGTTTCAATATTTAAGATTTTTTGTGTGATCCAGTAAAGTTTTAAAAAATCAAGAACAAGGCCAAATATTGAACATTAGCTACCACCCACTCTGTCCATCTTTTAATAAAACACAGAAAATTTTATAACTAGAAGAGTAAAAAGAACATAATCTCAAAATAAAAAAATAGTTATTTAAACTGGCTTTATAAAAGCTCATGTCATTGTTTTTATTTTTCACATATGACTAAGAGCCATGGAACATTTCATCATATGCTGGCATCAGTTTCAAAACTGGTATTTGGGAGTAGTTGCGCCGTCATCCGGGCCCTCAGGAAATAAACAGAATCTACCAACAAATGTCCTGATCAGAGGTCATCTAACTTCTGGGTGCGCATATGACCTCCATGGTCAGCCTGTTGGACAGTCTTGTTATAAAGTTGTTCCTTTTTCATAGTTACGGCACCTTGCATATGAACGGGGAAAGTGTTTATGGAGTGAGTGGAAGGGGATGGAACTAACACTTGTTGAGACCCCACGATGTGTCAGAACTGTGACGGTGACAGATGCTATACTTTATCTCACATAATCTGGTTTTTGCACTCATTTCATGCGGTGGGCATCATTAGCATACCAATTTAGAGATGTGAAATGTGTTACATATAAATATTTCATTTATAATAAGATAATTTTTAAAGATCAACTTAGAGGGGCACAGCTAGTCAATAAATGCTACAAGGATAATTGGTTAGGAAAAAATCTATTTCTACCTTCACCTGAGAGCAGTCGTCAGGCAAATTCTAAATGAATTAAATACTTAAATATAAATAACACAGACATACAAAGTATTTTTAAAACAGAAAACATGAAGTTGAAATATTATCAAATCTCAGAAGGAAAATGTATTCTCAAAGCTTAGAAACAATTGAAAGAGAAAGGAAAGGTGAACAATTTTAGTATCCCAGATAGAAGAACTCTATCACACTTTTAAATTTCATCTTGCAAACACTGGTCATTTGTAATAGTGGATCTTGAAGACTGGAAAGTGGAACGCATAATGACTAATTCGGCAGTAGAGGAATTGACTGGGGATCTTATAGGGAAAACATTCTCTATTTTGATCTGAGTGAAAATTATCAAATTGAAAATATACCTGAGATTGTCCTGCTTTACTGTGTATTAGTTGTACCTTGGTTTTTTAAAAAAGCAGAAGAAGCACAGCTGGTGTAGCTCAGTGGATTGAGTGCAGACTGGGAACCAGAGGGTCCCGGTTCAATTCCCAGTCGGGGCACATGCCTGGGTTGCGGGCCAGGTCCCCCGTGAGGGCCATGTGAGAGGCAACCATACATTGCTCTTTCTCTCTCCCTTCTCGTCTCTCTGAAAATAAATAAGTGAAATCTTTAACAAAAAAAAAAAGCAGAAGAAAATGAAATCCAATCTAAATGCAACACCCCTCTTTTGGACCCACGTTACCAAGTCCCTATGGCAGTAAAGCCTCTTGAGACCATTATGCTTTGTGTAAGTTCAGGCCAGACAACACTGGCTTGATCCCAGCTCCTGTGATAAACATTTGGTGATTTTAGCTGGCCACAAACTGAAGAATGCCAACCATGCAATTCAACTAATATCAAGAGAATGCACAGCCCTAATATCAAGAGAAGGCACAATTTGGAGGTTATAATGTTAAAAGCATAGCGCTCCCCCTTTCAAACAAGAAAAGTAAGAGGCACCTAGCTAAGGGACCATTACCCTGCCAGACTGGCTAATTCTTGAATAAATTAACGAAACTGATTTGTTGTCTTACATGGCAAAACGTAAGAAGGAAGGATATCCAGTCGGGGCTTCGGAGATGCTGGAATCACTGTCCAAGGCAGTGAGCAAGGCAGGGGAGGGGGCTGTGCAGGATCGAGGAGAAGGAGAAATCCAGAAGCCAGCACAGCAGCTCATTGACTCCCTCTCCCCAGGGGCCAGCTGGGCCAGCTGGGGAGGCCTGTCATTAACTCTCTTTATTGTCTTCATTTTCTGCCTCACTGGCTCATCCAAGAAGGCAAATGGAACCGGCTTTAAGTCACTCCTTGCGTGGACATTGCTTTATTGGCTTTTGGAACTGGGTAGAGCTGGAATCACTGACAACATTGACTGCCCGGAGGCATTCAAATGTGTGAGCTGGGAAATGGGTAGGCACATAACTTGGTGTTTGTTCAGGGAACTTATCCTAAATGGATCATGGTAGTTGACACCCAACCATACCTTATTCTGTGCCCAGAGTCTCCTACAACTGCTATTTGGAGGGTCAGCCTTGTCCTTTCTGGCCAGACTCATCTAGCTCACCCTTTGCGTTAAA
>PVJI01008419.1:0-71200 GCA_004026765.1 Micronycteris hirsuta
TAAAAAAAAAAAAAAAAGAAAGAAGGTGACTTCTCTGTTTTCTTCTCCATGCTTGGTAGTTGTATCAGTGATCATATGTGACTATCGTGATTCTACATTTATTTATTCTCTTTACACAGCATTTCTCATTTTGTCTCTGTTTATGAATCTGGCTTTTTGGAATATTTTAAAAAACTTACATACACCCTTAAGCCATTTAAAGAAAGAAAATGTAAGTCATTGGACTTGGAGTCACAGAGCTATAGCAAGAATCTGAAGACATTGTGAGAGACAGCAATTTGCAGCTCTTAGCCTTTGCCAAAGTTACAGGCCCCTCTGCCTCCCAAGGGCAAGTCACTGCTTAAAACACATTTACATTGGCCTCAAAAGCAAGCTAGGCTTATCAAGATGATTATATGAAACAAAACAACTGCAGATAAAATTTAAATAAGATAAATATTCACTTATCATTTACATATTGGGGAAAGAGCATTGATTTGGGTTCCTATTCTAATGCCATATATACAAGCTGAGGAATCCCGAGCAGAGCATCAAATCTAATCCCACTAAGTGGGATTTCATACCTACCTCTCAATGATGTCATAAGAATGTCATGAAATACTATAGATAGTATAGGCTCAATAAGCATACGCTGAGTAAATGGATAAACAGACATAAAAGCTCTACTGATCTGATCTCCTCACCCTTACTTCCTTATAGTTGCTTCAATACACCTGGAAACATTACCATTCCACTCCTCTGTCTACAGGGCTTTTATTCCAGAAACCTACATGTTACATCCCCTCACCTCTTTCAAGTCCTGTTTGAATACTCCCTTCTCATTAAGGTGTTACCTAATGATCACTTAATTTACAACCACACCCCTTCCCCTAATCCCAGTACCCTTGACCTGCTTTGTTCTTCTCTATCACACTGATGACAATCCAACATCCAATATATTTTATTAACTTACTTTCTGTCTGTTACCTAACCAGAATGAAAACATCACAAAGGCAGGGACCTTTGTCTGTTTATCTGTTTAATTCACTGTATTAGTATTTAGGACTGCCATAATAAACTACCAGAAACTGTGTGGCTTGAAAAACAGAAATGTGTTAATTTTCTGGAGGCTTCAAAATTCAAGGATTTGATGGAGTCACATTTCATCCGAAGGCTCTAGGGGGACATTCCATTCTTTGCTTGTGCCAACCTCTAGTGGCTCCAGGCGTTCCTTAGCTTGGGGCTGAATCTGTGTCTCTATCTCTGTCTTCACACGGGCTATTGTTTCTTTGTGTGCATTTTATAAGGACATTTGACATTGGATTTAGACCCTACCTATATAATCCAGGACCATCTCATCTCAAGATCTTTACCTCAATTATAGTTGCAAAAGCAGTACTGTTCTGTCTCTATTGCCTATAAGAGAGGCACATTGAAGTGCTCAGGTCCTATTTGTTGAAAAAATGGAAACAGACCTCAGGACATGGTTGAAACATAAGGAGAGCTTACTTTAAGGTGTCCTGAAGTGTATAACTCTCCTGAGAGAAATTCAGTGAGATAGCAAAAGCAGAATATTCTGCCACTTGGAAGGCCCTCCCATGACCCCACCCCAAGTGAAAATTGATCCCCTATGGTGGCTTCAGGGATCCCACTGATTGAATAGGATTCAGATTCCCTGCCATGAACAAAATATCCTTCACATCAGTATCCTCTGGTCAGATTCAATCATCCATAGGCATAAATGACCACACAGAACCCTTTCTTACAGAAGAAGGAAAATAGGAGCATTCTTTTCTAAGAATGGCACATCCATTAACACAGTTGCCAGATAATTCTTCAGAACCTTCCTGACTTGCATAAATACCTCCCAGTCAATTTCTATTTTTCTTAATTTAAAATGAAACTGGCATCTCCATGGCTGGGACACTGGACACAGTCTGGCGGCTCCATATTGAATGAATACTGGACCATTGAAGCAGAAAAAGATGAAAAATATCCATTCTCAGCATTGATCGCTATTTGTTTGAACCTACTGAATAACCCTCACTTTCATGAACAATAAACTCACTTAAACGGGTTATGAGAATTCAAACCATTCCAAGATTACTTGCGCTAGTGGTCTAAATAAAGTATTATAAATGCATTCTCAATTGCCGGAATGATCAAAAAATGGAATTGCTAAAATGGTTCACATTAGCAAACATGAGTAGGTTTTCCCCCTCTAAGTAGGTTTCTACTCTGAGAATGCACCATAGGGATTTTAAGAATGAGTAAAAAGTCACCATTTTCCTCAAGGGACTTACAGTCTACCTAGAGAATCATGACAACAGCATCACGTAACAGCATTTCGATGACTTTCTTTAAGTCACCTCTGTATGGACACATGCACCAAGAGTTGAGCCATATGAGTTTAGGGACTGATAGGAAATAAAATATTAGCCAAATAGCCCCAAAGTAGAAGTTAGAGAAGTAGAAATTCAGAAAGGAAGTTCTCTGAAATTTGAAAAAAAGAGGTGGTACATCTGGTTGGCAGTAAAAATCCATGGAGGTTTGGAAGGAGAAGCTGGAAGTGAAAACTACTAAGGAAATGGAGAAAAGAAAATGGGTGCAGCCCTGGCTGGCATGGCTCAGTGGGGTGAGCATCGGCCTGTGAACCGAAAGGTTATGGATTCAATTTCCAGTCAGGGCACAGGCCTGGGTTGTATGGGCCAAGTCCCCAGCTGGGGGTGTGTGAGAGCCTCCTGACTTTTCTCTCCCTTTTGTTCTCTCTTCCTTCCCTTCTCTCTAAAAAATAATAAAATAAAATAAATAAAATAAAAATGGGTGTGGAATGAGTAAGATATACCTGAAATCATATTTTGTCCTTAAGAGAGAAATGGTGGGGAGCAAATGCACCTAGGGATGGGACATGCATAGAGAATGATTGGCAAGAAGAGACATAATGAAGATTAACATTCGCTGAGCACAGGTGCGCTGTTACATTTTCTACATAGACCACAGTTTTTCAACTACCATATACATTTTGGGCTGGATGACCTTTGTTCTGGGTGGATGTCCTGTGCACTGTAGGGCGTGTAATAGCATCTCTGACTTCTACCCATCAGACTAGCAGCAACTCCCAGGTATGACAACCAAGTTCTCACCAGGCATTGCCAAACGCCCCTTTGAGGACAAAACCGTCCCCAAGTTAGAGCCACTGATAAATACTGCTTTGTCCCATCTTCTTATGAAAACTCCATAAGGTAGCATAATGAGCCTCATTTTATTGATGAGCAAGAAAAGGCATGTAAAAGTTAAAGTACGTGCTAAAGAATACACTATAGGGAAGAGATAGTTGTCCTTTGGGATATGCAGTATAATATATATTTATATTTTTTCAATATGTCATTTGCTTTCATGCTTAACTAGAGAGTTTTCCTTTACAGAAGCATCAAAATTTTATGTAGTCACTATATCAATTTTCCAGCTTATAGTTTTGATTTTTGGTGACATGCTTAAAGTCTGCCTAACCACAAGATTATAAAAAATTCACCTCTGATTGATTTCATCCAGTTTTTGTTTATGGTTTTCTCGAACGCATATCTTGGTACCATCAGGAATTTATTTTGATGTGAGGATATGTATATATACATAAATATGTATTATGTGCCTATATATGACATTTGTTTCCTGTTTAAAAATCAGACGGGAAAGAGTAAGAGGAACCAGTATTCTCCAGAATCCTATTACTTGGAGATAGCTATACACCACTTTAAACTTCTTTCCCAGTCGCCCCTGTAGGAGTGCATGCACCAGGAGTGGAGTGAGACGAGTCTGGAGACTGACAAGGGACAAAATAAAACAGCCAAATGCTAGTAACACTGAGGGGTATTTGTAGTGAAAAAGTAGAAAAGAGAAACAGAGGATTTTAAAAGGAGTTAGAAAGCACACAGTTAAACAGGGAGGCAAGTCAAACATATATAACAGAAACCAAGAAAAGAGGTAATTTCATGACAGTGACGTCAAACGCAGCGGCAGAGTCACTGCTGATGGAACCGCATGGAGTGTGCACTTTGGTGTCTGAAGAGATGTTTTGGAAAGAAGGAAGAGAAGAATAACCGGTGTGCAGCTAGATTAAGATGAATAGTCATGTGAATAAGGAAAGTTCTAGAGACACAGAGTAGAAGCGTTTTTATCAAGAACAGCACTGGTGAAGTAGTGAGAAGGGACAATACCTTATGGGAAACAGGGTCCAGGAAACCTGTGGTGAGGCTTCTGATCTTTGGTCCCACCGACATGTACAGGGTGCATGGAGAGGATTTAAGGGGCTGTAAAATCCTTAAAATTATATTTAACTTTTATGTATATGTATGCCATTCTGAGTATATGTAATATTTTTATTCAATTATCAATAAGTGCTAAGAACTACTTTGTTACAGGATAGGGTAACTTTCATTAATTTATAGCAGAGCAGAATAAGCCAATAAAATGGCCTAGATCGAGAAGTTGAGAGTGGTAGGAGATATTTGATTGAGTAATGTCCAAGTCGAGGTCAGAGTAGATGGAGTCAAGGGAATGCCCTGGGAAGAAAAGTCTAGTCGTGAGATCTTCTGTTCTTGCATCACCATTTTCTATTATCATTAACAGGAAGAGCTGTCCAGAAATAACAAATAACAGATAACTCTAAACAAAGCCAAGAAAATAAGAAAAAAAGAAGAAAAAACCTTTACCAAAATGGCATTCTTACTTATTTTTGAATAGTGAGAGCACTTTTTTCTTTCTCCTTTTTTTCACTAGTTTCCAAAATTTCTTCAGTTAATGTATGCCAATTTTAAAATCACATAAGACAGAAGATGTTATTAAAATAATATGTTAATGTGTTTTTTCCCAAAGTAATTCTAAGGAAAATGATACATGATACCTGCAAAATAAATTTCTCCAAGGAAGGTCTGTGTGAAGAAATTTAAAGATCATTGGGGTTTAAGAGAAAAATGTGGATGCCTTGGGAGCAGCAGAACTAGGTTACATCATCCCTGAAGGCTTGCGCTAGTCACTAGCTCTGGCATGGATTGACTTTGGCTATGAGCCCCCAATTCTGAGATTCTGTTTCCCCATCTGTGAAATGGAACAGTGATACTATCTACCCAGATTTTCTAAGTGGGTTAAATAGATTACCATATTTTTCAGACTATAAAATGCACTTTCCCCCCCAAATTCGGGAGGGAAAGGGGGGTACGTCTTATAGTACAAATGCAGCTGAATTATAGTCTGAATGTTATTTATGTTATTAAATATTTTACCACATTTTTTGCTTCAAATTTTTTTCCCCTATTTTCCTCCTCTAAAACCTAGGTGCGCCTTATGGTCCGAAAAATACAGTACTTAAATGAGTAGATGTTAAATAAATGCACAGTCTTAGATGTCTGTAAGTATCAGTGTCACCTTAACTGACATCACTGCCCTGATAAGAATTGCAGGCGGTAGTTACTCTCTTTCTACTCTCCACCTTCTAAAAGTGACACAGAAAGGTTTCAGTGAATGTAGTTATGAGATACAAATTAATTTTAGAAGCCAAGGAGACTCATGGGCAAAACCTGGACTTCTATGGTGGGTAGATTGGAGCTAATCCCAGGTATTCCACATATAAGTTATATTATTTGTGAAAAAGACCTCTTGAGCCTCAGTGTTATCACCTATAAAATGGGGGTAAGAACAACTTGGGCTCAGGCTTGCGAGCGGACAAGATGAGATTACATTAGATGATAGACCAGGACATGATTAGGGGGAGGTGAGCGGGGAAAGTTAAGTGCAAGGTGTAAACTTGTCTGTATTTAAAATGTTGATATTTTGTTTATGGGGGATTACTCTTTATTTTTATATAATATTGCATTAAAATATTATTTATTTTGATTACTGAGTTTTTTGGCACCCCTTCTTAAATTTTGTTTCTAAGAGAATACCGTACTTACCTCATCCTAGTCCTGGACCTAAAGCTGGCAATTGCTGAACACTCACAGTGGGTCAAACAGTGCGCCGAGCACTTTAACTTTAGACATTTACTTGTAAGCAGTGATGTTTCGCAGGGAACCTAACCCAGACTAAGGCAGCATCTCTGCTATTACTACCACCATCATGAACACCACCAGCATGCCATCACCATCATTAACAATGCCATTTTTGTCAACACCGTCATCATCCTCACCATCATGATCATCATCACCACTATCACCATTATTACCACTATTACTGTCATTATTATCATTACCACCACCATTATAATCATTCATTATGATTTTCTAAATCATCTTAAGTAAATTTCATATTTCCAAGTTGCAGTTCCCTCATTTTCATTATGAAGCTAACAAGATCTCCTTATAAGGCATAAAAATGAAAGAAGGTTATTTTTGTTTTTGCTGTCATTAATGTTATTGCTGACTCCAACGTACACCTGGGCCAGTGAGTGCTCGCTAAGAAATCAGATGACTCTAATTAACAGGGAGCCTATTCCGGCAGAGCAAATAGGGCAGGGCCACTCTGCTTTCTGGATTGGCTTTTTATAAGGCTGCCTAAGATTTCCACACAAAGAAGCACACGCTGTTCTCAGAGCTGACATTTCCATGCTCATAAAGCTCTGTGTTGTTCCAGTTCAGGAAGCTGATGAGTCATGGGGTACAGGCGGTGGGAAGAGGAAGGGGGTTTGCTCTGGTGTTTATTCATGTGTGTGCTCACAGTTTTGGTTATTTCTCAAATGGTTTTAGATATACAACAGGAAAGGAAGATAATAGCCTCCTAGTCACTGTCCCACCCGTAAACCCCGGAGTCACTAACTGCCTTTTTTCCTAAAATGGAGTTTTCATCTGCCCGAAGGTTTCATTTTCCTTTGTTCTGTAAGCGTTTTAATCTTGTAAGGTATAACCATATAAATAAACAAGGGAGAAAACAAGAAGATGAAACCTCTTCAGGTTTGCCCAATTTTGAATCCCACTTGACAAACACAGCAGTACGCGGTTTTGATAATGGCCCTGAGAATTGTGATTTGACCTTCCTCTGGCTACCATGTGAAATGTAAACACAGTGTGCTCTCTCATAATTAAAAGATATTGATTCTCCAGCAGCTCATGAGGGGGCTGGGGAATCTTTCTTCTCAATAGATGCAGCATGATCCCTGTTGACACCTAGTTACTCCCCATCAGAAGTAAGTCTTGATAGCTGATGTGGTTTTGTACTCCAGGAAGTTGTATAACTAGAAAAAGTATTACTTCTACTTTGAAAATAGTTGTTGGCTGTGTTTTTAGGACACTCTATGGTATTGTAATAAAATACAAGATTTAGTGTTTAAAGCAACAGAAAGCTTTCTTTTTCCCTCATGTAATAGTGCAGGCTGGTGGTCCAGACTTGGAATGGTGGTATGGATAGCATCTGAGATCCATCTTGTCACCATGTCACCTCCATGTACCCTCATGGGCTTACCTAAAGATGACTCACTGCCATGTCTTCATTCCAGCTGGCCAGGAGGGAGAAATAGAAGGGAGAACATGTTTCTTTTCTTTCAAGGGCGTGACTTGAAATGCATACATCACATCCACTCATATCTCATTGGCTAGCGCCTAGTTATATAGCCACACCTGGATGGAAAAAGCAATCTCTAGCAGGGTGACCATGTGCCCAGCTAAAATTGCTATTGCTATTAAAGATGGAAGGATGGGCATAGTGGGAATCCTAGGAGTCTCAGCCACAGGCAAGTTGAATGAATATTTGCCCAAGAATAGAGAGAGGGGTTCCTAATCTGAAGCCCCCATTCCCAATTTTGGATTGTGGTATTAATTACTGGTGATAATAAAAATGAAGGAAATAAAGATAGCAACAACTACCATTTACTGATTTCTTGTTTTATGTCTCTTTATATTAAGTGCTTTGTAAGCATTATGCCATTTTATCTTCATAAAAATCTTATAAAGTCAAAAGTATCATTATTCCCATGCTATCCATGAAGAAACTCAGATGTATTAAGTTCAGAAACTCATCCAAGGTCATGAAACTAGTATGAAGCCAAGTGGAATCCAAATCCATGTGTCTCTATGCCTGGTTATTTCTTAACAACTTTGCTTGGATGTTAACAGTGATCTGAAACACTTCAATATTTCAAAAAGCTGAATTGAACTGCAAACCTCTCCATAATCAGATCATCTGAACTAGCTGAAAGGTGTTTGCTTGGAACTTGAATATAATCAATTTAAATGGTCTTTCCATTTATCAAAGACTAGTAAGAACTTCTGGACCTTACATAAACCTTGATTAGTCTTTAAAATATAGAAAAGTAAATGAATGATTATTTTTTAAGTGCAATTTGTTTGGTATATAATCTCTTTCTATACATGACTTCCACAGTGAAGGGGAAACAACCGAAGGGAGTGAGAGACGAGGATGCAAAGACTACCCCATCCAGGGCCCCCTTTGCTGATGGTGCTGACAGGAAGGGTAAGCCAGAGCAAAGCAGGGAGACCCCTGACCGTACCTAAGGGAGGAGGCCTCTGTCACCCCAGTTAGGCTCATAGCACTGAATCAATGAGCAACATGAAACCCTGGTCTGTCAAATGCAAGAGCTGTAGGCAGAGTCAAGGTGAGGGAGAATTAGAAAGTGTCCAGCAGCTTTGACCAAGAAATGAATGGAATAGGTAAGCCAGTTAGTGTGATGTGCAAGGGTGGGCTCTGAGGGGCAGCTGCTGTCATCTTCATGCATCAGCACATTAAAATGTTTGGAAAGGCACAGGGAGTAGAACATTGCTTCATTCCCCACAAACAGATGGGTAATTAGATGGAGGGTAGGTGCCAGATGCTATACCTCCTTTGAGACTAGCACCAGAGGGAATGGATTGGCTCTGCAGAAGGCATTTCTGTTCCTGAAAAGGGAGATCATATTGGGGAAAGCATTGGGGTGTCAGAGGGAGGGGTAACAGTGAAAGGGAAGCACCTCTTCCTTCCCTGTTTATCTTCTGCCAGCTCCCCCTCTATGCACAAATAGGGAAGTACAAGATGAGGGCAGTTCTTAGGAGATTCTGCCTGACCATGACCCTGTCAAAGGACATTTCAGAAAAACTGGCCTGTCAGTGTCTGCTGATGTTTATTCCTGCTGATGTTTGTTTCAAGGGCCTGCTTTTGTGTTTTACAGTATGATGATACAGACGTTTCCCCTGATGTGAGAAGAAGCACTCAACTAAATCGTAGCTGAGCAGCAGCACCCTCTGAACTATGAGCCACAGTGGTATATAACACGTCTTTGACAATAATTCAGCTGCAATTGTTTGCTATTAATCTAAAATATGTTCTTGTAGGAAAAGGCCTCTGACATCATCCAAAACAATACTTTGCACTAATGATGGATTTCGGCTTGACAGTGAGGCTGGCAAGAGTTGAAGATCAATTCCTAGAGTCTGCGTAGGGTCAGTTTACATACCTGTCTCTCCCTTGCCCTTTATTATTTTTTCTGCTGAGTCTAAAGCCAGTGTTGACTTAAACCTGCAACGATTTAAAACAGTATTGACAGGGTAATGAGTGTAAGTACTTGTAATATGTAATATGTTGTGAGGAGCAGCGGTGCAGGCAGCGCCACTGCACTGTGGTCAGAGATCTAGAAGCATCTAGAGAGGATGGAGCAGAGACTGTCTTTGGGAAATAAAAGGTAAAATTACTCCACAAAGAAGAGCTCTGTAATGTCAACAGAAGGAAACCTACTCCCAAGTCAGAAGGAGTGAAGGTAGTTACTGGGTTAACTTTATTAACTTGCCTAAGAACCAACATGTGAATCAGAAGACAGGGCCAGGTAAGTTTTAAAGAAAGAGAAAAAAGTTGGCACAGCCCATCTAAGCTCTGCCCAAAGAAGACATCTCTTCTCCCACTAGACCTTGAGCATCCTCAGGGAGATGCGCACTTGAGGTGCTTTCAGCCAGAGCATACTGAACCTCAAAGTCCAAACTCTTCCTTGTCCAAGGTCATGCTTAACCTGCATCTACACTTCTATTATGAACTTGATTATCACACCAGCCTGAATTAGTTTTCCATTTCTCTTAATTCCTGTCCATTACTGTCTACATTTGCGGGGGAGATTAACTATTTATTATTTTCATTATTTCGAAGTAAAATATTAATCTCCTTGATGACAAGAGCCATAACACAAGTCATTTTCTGTATGTAACCACCTCAGCACCTGGTACTAAGTTGTGCAGTTGCTTTACAAAATGTACTTATAGGTTACTTAGTGAAATCAGACCAAATTATTGATCATGCAAATGTTTAGTCACAACTTTTGACCTAGGGCATGTAGTTCTGGTACACTGCAGAACTCTGGTCTCCTAAAATGTTAGACCGTCTCCAAGGTTCTGCATGCTATCTTCAGCCTGTGCCCACACACACAATTCATTCTTTCTGCAAGCACAGAACAAAGTCTCATTTCTATGTGAATCTAACCTGAAGATTTTTTTTTAAAGATTTTTTAAATTTTTATTTATTTTTAGAGAGAGGGGAGGGGAGGGAGACAGAGAGGGAGAGAAACAGCAATGCATGGTTGCCTCTCACATGGCCCTCACGGGGACCTGGCCCGCAACCCAGGCATGTGCCCTGACTGGGAATCGAACCGGGACCCTCTGGTTCCCAGCCCGCGCTCAATCCACTGAGCCACACCAGCCAGGGCCTGAAGATTTTTTTTATACTTACATATACTTAGTACTGATTGTATATATCAGAATCTCCAGTAGATGGAGACAGGGGCACTGACACCCATCCCAGTGATTCTGATGGACAGTAAAGTTTGAGAACTACTGATTCCAAGCCAAGCTCCTCATTTCACAAATAAGGATCCTACAATTTAGAAAAGTGATGTATCCACACTTCCACAGCTAGTGTGTGACAAGCACACACTTCTACACTGCATGAAATCCCAGCCTGATAGCTGAAGATGACAACTTCCTACTGCAGCAGGAGGGAACTGTGTCCTTAATGAGGCTAATCAGTGGAGTTTGGCTGCCACAACACACTCTTCCTACTCCCGACACCCCTCCCCTACTGCCCTTTCAGTGAAAATATATTTTTATTGTATGATGGGTAGAAATGGTTTCATCATCCCTTTCTGGTATTTTCGTGTAGCTCTATACACTATATTCTTTTAGGTTAATATAAAAATCTCTGGTAAATTTGTATCATCATCAATTTGCATTCAAGACAATATTGGGTTGGCTAAAAAGTTTGTTTGGTTATTAAATAAAAATAAAAGATACATTTTTTCTTTTTTTTCAAAGTGGCCACATAATTTTACATTCCTACTATTAGTATAAGAAAATTTCCTTGTTCTACATCTTTTGTTTCCCTTTTTTCTAATGTTGTGCAATTACAGTTGTCCCCATTTTACCCAATTAATCCCCTCTGCCCTACCCACCCCTACCTCTCACATTCACTGTAACCTCCCCCTCCATTGCCTTTGTCCATGGGCCCTTTATACATGTTCCTTAATGACCCTTCACCTTACTTACCCCATTATCCCCCTCCCCCATCCCCTCTGGTCCCTGTCAGTTTGTTCTTTATTTCCATGTCTCTGGTTATATTTTGCTCACTTGTTTGTTTTGTTGATTAGGTCCCACTTATAGGTGAGATCATATGGTATTTGTCTTTCACAGCCTAGCTTATTTCACATAGCATAATGCTCTCCAGATCCATTCGTGTTGTCATGAAGGGTAGAAGTTCCTTTTTCCTTTCTGCTGTGTAGTATTCTATTGTGTAAATGTACCACAGTTTTTGGATCCACTCATTTACTGATGGGCATTTAGGCTGTTTGCAGCACTGGGCTATTGTAAATAACATTGCTATGAACATTGGGATACATGGGTTCTTCTGAATTGGTGTTTCAGGTTCCTTAGGGTATAGTCCCAGCTGTGGAATTGTTGAGTCAAAAGGCAGTTCCATTTTTCATTTTTTGAGGAAATTCCACACTGTTTTCCACAGTGGCTATACCAGTCTGCAATAGTGTACTAGGGTTCCCTTTTTTCCATAACCTTGCCAGCACTTGTTTGTTGATTTGTTTATGATGGTCATTCTGACTGGTGTGAAGTGGTATCTCATTGTGGTTTTACTTTGCATCTCTCTGATGGCTAGTGGTTTTGAGCGTCTTTTCATATGTCTCTAGTCCCTCTGTATATCCTCCTTGGAGAAGTGTCTGTTCAGGTCCTTTGCCGATTTTTTAATTGGGTTGTTTGTCTTCCTGGTGTGGAGTCATGTGAGTTCTTTATATATTTGGGAGTGAAACCCTTGTCTGATGTATCATTGGCAAATATGTTTTCCCATACAGTTGGTTCCCTTTTCATTTTGCTGATGTTTTCTTTAGCCATGCAGAAGCTTTTTAATTTGATGAAATCACATTTATATATTCTTTCCTTTAAATCCCTTGCTTTAGGGGACATATCAGTGAAAATATTGCTGCATGGAATATCTGAAATTTTCCTATGTTCTCCTCTAGGAGTTTTATGGTGTCACAACTTATATTTAAGTCTTCTATCCATCATGAGTTTATTTTTCTTTATGGTGTAAGTTCATGGTCATTTCTTTCTTTTTTTTTTTTTTTTTTTTGCATGTAGCTGTCCTGATCTCCCAACACCATTTGTTGAAGAGGCTATTTTTATTCTTATGTTCCTGCCCCCTTTGTCAAATATTAATTGACCATAGAGACATGGGTTTATTTCTGGGCTCTCTATTCTGCTTTATTGATCTATGTATCTGTTCTTATGTCAGTATCAAACTATGTTGATTACAGTGGCCTTGTAATATAGTTTGATAACAGGTATTGTGATCCCTCCAAATTTATTCTTCTTTCTCAAAATTGCTGAGGATACTCAGGGTTGTTTATGGTTCCATATAAATTTTTGAAGTGTTTGTTCTATATCTGTGAAATATGTCATTGGTATTTTAATAGGGATTGTGCTGAATCTATAATTTGCTTTGGGTAGTATGGACATTTTGATGTTGTTAATTCTTCCAATCCATGAACACAGTATATGCTTCCATTTATTTGTGTCTTCCTTAATTTCTTTCTTCAGTGTTGTGTAGTGTTCTGAATACAGCTCTTTTACCTCCTTGGTTAGGTTTATTCCTAGGTGCTTGATTTTTGTTGTTGCCATAGCAAATGAGATTTTCTTCCTGATTTCTGTTGCTGAGTTTTCATTTTTGGTGTACAGAAATGCCTTCAGTTTCTGAATATTTACTTTGGATCCCACAGTTTTCCCAAAATCACTTATTAAGCCGAGTAGTTTTTTGGTGGAGTCTGTAGGGTTTTCTATGTACACTATCATGTCATCTGCAAACAATGACAGTTTTACTTCCTCCTATCCAATTTGGATGCCTTTTATTTCTTTTTCCTTTCTGATTGCTGTGGCTAGAACTTCCAATGCTATGTTGAATAGAAGTGGTAAAAGAGGGCACCCTTGTCTTGTTCCTGATCTTAGTGGGAAACTTTTAGTTTTTGCCTGTTGAGTATTACATTGCCAATCGATTTCTCATATATGGCCTTTATTATGTTGAGGTATGCTCCTTCTGCTCCCACTTTGCTGAGTGTTTTTTTTTTATCATAAATGGGTACTGTACCTTATCAAATGTTTTTTCCACATCTATTAATATGATCATGTGATTTTTGTCTTTTTGTTTATGTGATGTACAAGTTTATTGATTTATGAATATTGTACCATCCTTGCATCCCTGCAATGAATCCCACTTGATCATGGTGTATGATCTTTTGAATGTATTGCTGGATGCAGTTTGTCAATATTTTGTTGAGGATTTTAGTGTCTATGTTCAGCATCCATACTGGTCTGTAGGTTTCTTTCTTTGTTGTGTCATTTGATTTTGGGATTAGGATGATGCTGGCCTCATGAAAAGAGTTTAGGAGTCATCTCTCTTCTTGGATTTTTTTGGAATAATCTGAGAAGGACAGGGGTTAGCTCTTCCTTTAATGTTTTGTAAAGTTCTCCTGTGAAACTGTCCGGTCCAGGGCTTTTGTGTGCTGGGAATTTTCTAATTACTGCTTCAATTTCACTAGCTGTCATCAGTCTCTTCAGGCTTTCTGCTTCTTCTTGATTCAGTTTTGGAAGATTATATCTTTCTAGAAATTTGTCCATTTCAGCCAGGTTTTCAGATTTCTTGGCATATAGTTTTTCACAGTAATTTCTTACAATCCTTTGTATTTCTGTGGTGTCAGTTGTAATGTCTCCTCTTTCATATCTTATTTTATTTATTTGGGTCCGCAGTCATTTTTTCTTGATGAGGCTGGCTTTAGCCTTGTCGATTTTGTTTATCTTTTCAAAGAACCAGCTCCTGGATTTATTGATCCTTGAATTGTTCTTTTAGTCTCTATGTCATTTAATTCTGCTCTTACCTTGGTTATTTCCTTTCTTCTGGTCACTCTTGGCTTTGTTCGTTATTATTCCACCAGTTCATGTAGATGTAGGGTTAGGTTGTTTATTTGAAGTATTTCTATCTTTTTTTATGTAGGTCTGTATTGCTGTGAACTTCCCTATCAGAACTGCCTTCGCTGTATCCCATAGGTTTTGGACTGTTGTGTGTTCATTTTCATTTGTTTCCAGAAACTTTTTTATTTCTTCCTTGATCTCATTATTAACCCATTCATTGCTTAATAGCATGCTATTCAATCTCCATGAAGTTGAATGTTTTGGGTTTTTTTCCTTGAGGTTGGTTCCTAGTTTCAGGTCCTTGTGGTCCAAGAAAATGCTTGATAGCATTTCAATTTTCTTGAATTTGTTGAGGCTTGTTTGTGTCCTACCATATGGTCTATCTTTGAAAATGTTCCATGTGCATTTGAAAAGAATCTATATTTTGCCTCTTTGGGATGAAAGGTTCTAAGTATATATCAGTTAAGTCCAATTGATCTAGGTCATTGTTCAATGCCACATTATCCTTGCTGATGTTTTGTTTGGAAGATCTATCCATTGTTGACAATGGGGTGTTAAATCCCCTACTATAAGTGTGTTGCTGTTTATCTTTTTCTTGAAGTCCTCAAAGATTTTCCTTATATATTTGAGTGCTCCTATGTTGGGTGCACATATGCTTACAATGTTTATGTCTTCTTGATGGATTCTTCCCTTGAGTATTATGAAGTGTCCTTCTGTGTGTCTTTCTATGGCTTTTGTTTTGAAGTCTATTTTGTCTAAGTATTGCTACTCCAGCTTTTTTTTCCCTGTTCATTTGCTTGGAATAGTTTTTTCCAACCCTTCGCTTTCAGTCTGTATAAGTCTTTTGTTCTGAGGTGCGTCTCTTGTAGGCAGCATATGTGTGGGTCATGCTTTCTTATCCATTCAGCTACTCTATGCCTTTTGATTGAAGCATTTAATCCATTTACATTTAAAGTTATTATTGATAGGTACTTGATCATTGCCATTTTTCCCCTTTGTACCTGTGTTCCACTCTCTCTCACTCTTTTCCTTCATCTTCTTAAAGCAGTCCCTTTAGCATCTCTTGTACTGCTGGTTTGGTGGAGGTGAATTCTTTTAGCCTCCTTTTGTGTGGGAAACTCCTTATCCCACCTTCCATTTTAATTGAGCTCCTTGCTGGATTAGAGTAGTCTTGGTTGCAGGCCTTTGCTTTTCATTACTTGGAATATTTCTTGCCATTCCCTTCTGGCTTGTAGTGTTTCTGTTGAGACAACAGCTGCTAGCTTTATGGGAGCTCCCTTGTATGTTACTTACTGTTTCTCCCTTTTTGCCTTTAAGATTCTCACTTTGTTAAAAGACAGATTTTTCATTTTTACTGATAACTTTATTGAACAATGTATCCACCATTTTGTTCTGCTACTTTCTGCCATTGTTCAGGCAAATTCATAATTCCATCTTACCAAAACTTTTTATCTTTTTAAGCAAAGAACTCTTCCAGGTGCCTTTTGCAGTCTTCCAGGGAATTGAAATTTTTTTCCATTAAGAGAATTCTGTAAAGACCAAAATCAATGGAAATGCAAAGGTGCAATCTCTGGTGAATACAGTGGATGAATCAGAACTTTCCAACCAAGGTGTTAACAGTGTTTGCCTGGTCACCAAAGAAACATGTGGTCTTTCATTATCATGGTAGAAGATTATCTGTTTTCTGTTGACTAATTTAGATGCTTTTCTTTGAGTGCTGCTTTCAGTTAGTCTAATTGAGAGCGGCACTTATTGGAACTGATTGTTTCGTTTTCCAGAAGATTTCATAATAGAGGACTCCCTTCCAATCCCACCATACACACAACATCACCTTTCTTTGGATGAAGACCAGACTTTGGTATGGTTGGTGGTGGTTCATTTCACTTGCCCCACAATCTCTTATGTTCCACATTATTGTAAGTATTCACTTTTCATTATCTGTTGCAATTTGTTTTAAAAATGGAACATTTTTATTACATTTAAGTGGAGAATCACATATGGAAATTGGGCCAAGAAGGTTGTTTTTTGTTTTGTTTTGTTTTTTGTTTAACTTATGTGGAACCCAAACATCAAATTGATTAACATAACCAAGCTGGTGCACATGATTTTCAGTGCTTGATTTGGATATTTTGAGTATGTCGGCTATCTCCCACGTGGTATAATGTTGACCATTCTCAATTAATATCTTGATTTGATCACTGTTAACTTCAGTGGGTCTACCTGACCATGGAGCATCGTCCATCCGGCAAGAAATCTCCAGCATGAAACTCTGCATACCACTTTTGACACATTTGATCAATCACAGCACCTTCTCCGTACACCGCACAAATCTTCTTTTTTGTATTTCAGTTGCATTTTCACCTTTCTTGAAATAATAAATCATAATATGCCAAAAATGTTGTTTATTTTCTTCCATCTTCAATACTAAAATGACTACACAAATATTCACCAATTTAAGTTTTTCTTAAATGCATGCTGATATGACAGCTTTCACATTACAATCTAGCAAAGTTGCTTTGAATGACGTTAAAGACAACTAAGCACTCCTGGAGCCATCTTATGGAAAAACATGAATGAACTTCTTGGCCAGTATTAAAGTGAGTTTGTTTAATTAACAGAATTAAAATTTTAAATATCTACTGCCCTCTTCCTTTGCCATCTTTAAGGCTGAGATTGACTGTGTTCAAATTTCTGTAATTCTCCACACTCACAGACATAGTCACAGTCCTGTAAATTACACTGCGCCATGTGCAATATCTGCATCAGCAGTTGATTGAGATTACCATTCCCCTGTATTATGCTTTGTCCATCGGTAGCTCATTTCAGCTACCCACATATCACAGGAAAGTTTTATAAATTATGCACTGGAGATGGCTGTGTGATGAGGAACTAGAGTGGACTATTAGCTCATAAGCGATAAATTAGACTTGAGAGGAACAGGAAAAAGACAAAAGCCAGACTGGAGAATAATCTTTTAGTAGGTCGTATCTGAACCAAAGGAGTTAAAATCTGAGTTGAAAATGAATCATTATACAGTGATTCCTGAAAACTCAGAACTAAGGGGGAGGAGGGAGGCTGGGGGGGGTGGGACAGGAGGGGAAGGGAGTGGGGAGGGGAAGGGAGTGGGGAGGGGAGAGGCTACAAATAACTGTAATTAAACAAAAAAAATTAATTAAAAAAAAAAGAAAATGAATCATTATAATGTTGACCAATCTAGATCAAAAGCACACTTCCCCCATATAAGGGGTGCATAGAGAGTAAGGCATATTAAAATATAAATTTTACAAATATTTATGTCTACATTTTTTCAGTAGTAAAAAACAAAATTATTGTAAATACAGTCCATGTATCATCCAACAAGAGTGTGTGATCAGCTTTTGAAGTAAATATCTTGTTATGTGAGCTATTGATAAATGTGTTGCTATTCTTTTGAAAAAGTTCCCAGGCCATTGTAGTTGTCACTCTTGCTTAGAGAATAGTAATTAGGAGGGAAGAAATTGTAGTACTCTAGCGCTACCTAGAATAATTAGAATTCTCAAAAAAAAAAAAAAAATCTGTGACATACATTTAAATCTCTGATGGAACCTGTTTTGAAACAGTGTGCCAGTTATGACCCTGGAGACCTTCAAAGGCCATGGTGCAAGGTGGGGTGATATCCTAGTTGAGAGATCAGGTAAACCCACTTCTGGACTTTATAGAACAAAGGATAGCACAGATATGGCATCAATGCCACCACTGCTTCCTCATGCCCTGTGGATGGTAATGACCACTGTCCTCCTTCCCCATGGGATCAGAATGGCTTCAGCTTGTTCTCAAAACAGGGCACATATAATAAAAGTTTTCTTTCATTCTTGAACCAACAGATGTATGAGCCTTAGGGTTGAAATCTGATTTTAAAAAAGTCATAATTTAAGAAGACACGGGAACTTCAACACTTCCTTTCTTAGATTGTCATAAAAGTGATCTGAAATCCTGAGAAGTGTGGAAGGGTCCCAGGTGACTCTCAGTGATAGGGCTGTGGTGAGAAAAGGAGAATGGGAATCACAGAAATGAATTCCTGCTTCCTTACTGCTGACTCATTCCAGGGGGAGCATAAAAAATACAGTATCTTCCTTGAAATGAAGTTTGCATATTTTTCTAGAATCCTTGCTTTTCTACAGAACAAAAGGCTATCTATTGCAAAGGTGAACTTTGGAAATGTTGAATTTGACAGTGATTGGCAGCTGGCTCCTTGACTTCCAGCCACAAGGGATCGGGGGTGAGAAGGAGAGAAAAAGAAATTGTTTATAGGGAGGGGAAAGTGGATGCAGACAAAGAAAAAAAAACTGTGATGCGATCCATTCACTGGGAAAGAGGGCAGCCATGGTATTTCACTAGGTGGGTGGAAATGAGAGCATTGGCTGACAAGAAAAGGAGCTGGGATTTAAAATCCTGAAGACAGTAAATGGCAGTTGAGGGGAGCTTGTCAAGGAAGATTGGGACTGAAGAAGAGAAAGTTGCCAAACAGCTGTTGAATGGAGAGCAGGAACTAGAGAGAATTTTTGTAATAGAATCCCAGGGATTTTTAACAAGGACAGTTTCATCTGACACTAAGGGATTAAACTAAAGACAATACAAATCACAAGACTTGGTTAAAGAAAAAACTGGCAATAAAAACAAATCAGTTTTACAGAGATGGGTTAAGCTAGGAGACCTTGTATTAGTACAAACTGGGCATTACCCTGTACCCTGAGTAATGCTGAAATATCTGTAAACTGCATTAACAGAGGAAAAAAGTCTCTGTAACATTACTGGCTGATGGAGCCTAGTCTTTTTGTTTTTGTTTTTTTCCCTTTCAAGTACTCACACTGCCATGTTCCAGGTACAAATTGAATTTCACTCATTCATTCATTCATTTTCTCCCTTTCATCTCTCTTTGTAGATTTTTGAAAGTCAATCTTTTCTGTGTGAGTACAAAGCTCACCCTAGATTTCAATTTCAAATTAATTTAGGACTATACTAATTAATTAATTAGTCAATTTGTTAGCTAACATCCACAAGGCTCACTTAGGGATGGCCGGATGTCTTCAGCACTAGAGACATAAAGAGGAGTAAGACAATTGAGGCTTTAAGGAGTTTGCAGTCTAACCTGTGATGTCCTTATCTGATATCATTTCTGTCTTCACCTCTCATCTACAGAGCACCCCCTATCTTATGGGACACAGTCATTGACTGAGCAAGCATCCAGTCGTAATCCTGCGTTTACCCCTGATTATTTGTTCTCTTTCTAGACCTTCGCAGCTTTGTGAGAAGTTTCCATGTTCTTGAAGCTCTGCCCCCATAGTTCCAGCCCCTAACTTCTCTTCCTGATATCAGGAGTCACAGCCCCTATCCTCCCATTCTCCATCGACTTGCCAGGAAAAGAACCCATTCCTTCTACTCTCCTTACCTTGGAGGCTTCTAACATGTTTTCTTTTCTGAAAGTAGTTCTTTACATTAAAAAGAAGCATACACAGAGCACTTTTATTGCTTCAGTTTTGGCCCAGCTGCTTTGGGTCCCCATCAATCTTCAATGACTTAAGGAAGAGGGCTGTTGCTACCAGATATTAAAACAAAAACAAAAAACAGCTCTGCTTCAGTAGGTGGGCAGTGTACTGTTCTGGCAGGAAATGCTTTGCTGGGAGAAGTGGGGTTCTAGCCAGCTAGTGGTAGAAATGATGAGATGAGGGGCTGTTGGCTGGCTCACCAGATTGTAATTAGCACTTGAGAGGGAGACAGAGCTCTCTGTGCTGGAGAGAGGTTATCTTTTCAAATCACAGGACAATCACAGGATGGCTGTATTATCACAAAGAGAGGGGTGAGGCAAGCGAACACAAAGTCCTTGAGTCTGTGTGACAGCAGGATCTCCCAGACCCCAGCTGAGAAATGTAGCCACTGGGAATCCCTTTCATGTTCCTTACCAGTTTTTGTGATGGAACCAGTGAAAAGCAACTTAAACAGAAGCCACTATCTATCGGCTGGTTTGTGGCAACAAGAGGCAACATGTCAAGATCTCGGCCCAATGGATTGAAATATGGCTA
Source organism: Micronycteris hirsuta (assembly GCA_004026765.1). Taxonomy (NCBI): domain Eukaryota; kingdom Metazoa; phylum Chordata; class Mammalia; order Chiroptera; family Phyllostomidae; genus Micronycteris; species Micronycteris hirsuta. The sequence continues at coordinate 20,462 of PVJI01008419.1, forward strand.
ATTACCTCAACAGAATCCTTCCTCTTGGGGAATTTAAAGGAAAGAGGCAAAGTAAAACAAGAAGCTATAAAAGAACAAAGACAGAGAAACTGAATCATCAGTATGATGATGACCAGAGTGGAGGGGACAATGGAGGGAACTCCTTGGAAAATGGAAAAGCAACCAAGCACTAAATGTGCTTCCAGGTGATTCATTTGTTCGTTCTTCCAATAAACATTTAATGAGCAGCCATTTTGTGCAATGTACTTTGCTGGGTGCTGTTGATTCCTCAAAAGCAAGTAACTAAATCTTAATTCCATCAAGCTAAGACTGTGTCTAATATTTCTTTGCATGTTCTATGTGACCTTTTGATAGACTTAAGTCACTTGAAGCACCTTGGTCTGCCCTACACAACTTGCAAATACTAATTAGTAAAAGTGTAAGGAACTAGGGGGTTTGGAGTTCCAGGCACAGTAGAATTGACATATGGTCCCAGATCTTCACTCTCTTACAGTATTTGTGCACATTCATCCCCCTGCCACGGTCTAATAGATGGGCTTAGCCTTGTAACTTGCTTTGCCCAGTAGGTGCCACTGGATGTGACACAAGCAGAGGCTTGCAAAGTGTTCCCAAGGTTGGGCTTGCCTCTTGCATTTCTGCTGTCACCTAAAGAACGAGAGACACAGGGGGTAGACCCAAGGCTCCCCCATGGTTTATACCTAAATCCAGCAGTTTAGATCAACCACATTCAAGAGGACCCTCAGATGCATGAGCAATAAGTAAATGCTTCTGTGATGACGAACTAAAATTCTGAGGTATGTTTCACACTGAGGGCAGTGAAAGTCTTAAAGAACTGGCAAGCCAAAGAGTCTCCTGAGGGCTTTTGTGACCATGGGCTTCATATGTTTATGATGGGGGTAGTATATATTTGAAAGTAAAAATGAAAACAAAAAATGGAGGTTTTCAACAAAGCATTCTTGTTCTTATTGCATCAAGTGTCAAAGGCTTGTCATTAAACTCAACAGAAGTCAATCTGGGATTCCCTCTGGTTCCTCAGTTTTGTGAAGGTGCAGATGTACCAACAGGAAAACTCATATCATCATGCAAACATCACTAACACCTACAGAGTGTGTGGCTGAGCTTTAACTGCATATAAAAATTGTATCTCTATTTTGTCACATTTTGTCCCACAGCAACTCTGGAAGTGTAATCAATACTTCAGAAAAGAGGAGACTGAGAACCAGAGAGGCTCAGGATCTTGCCCAAGGTTTCACATAAAGGCAAGGCAACCGTTCATAAACCCAGAGCTATCTCTAAAACCTGAGTGCTTATCTCTGGAGGTCCTGAGTGAGAATTTATCTGCAAGAAAAATGAGAGGGAAAGCTGCAGAAATGCTTAATGAATATAGTGATCATCAAAGTACCATTTATTATCCTCTTTGGAGCCATCATTTATGTATTTGATGATACTTTTTTTCCTCCAAAACTAACTACTCATTTCTTACTTATTTCAAGATCTCAGAGTTCTGCTTTCCCTACAGATTAGGATGAATCATCACCTAATTTCTTTTTGCTATAATAGTAATGCCTTTCAACTCCCCCTCCTTTATATTCCAAAAAAGTTCTCCTAAGGTCTCAGAGAAACTAACTCTTGAATTCCCTAGGCACCTGTGTATCCTAAGGAAGTCAAAGAACATTAGGATTAAAGGGCTTATATTTTACTTCCATAGGACTCCTCTTCAACACTTAGGAGAAATAGAGCAAATACTACTACTTAGCGACCTTATTCAGCAGGAATAGGTTTTGAATTTGGTATTCCCAGTCTCAGTCTCAGTAAGTTAACGCCTCAGTGCCTGCTGCTTTCCCATCACTCAGACGGAGCTGAGCATAAGGAGGGGCCATGGAGACACAGGTCTGCTGGCTTCTCAAGTATCTATCAGGAATATTACAGACACTGGAGAGTTGTGACAACTGCACTCTAAGCCCCAGGGTAAAAGCAGTGATTATAACAGTAGTGAATAGCTAGTTAGCTATTAGTTATCAAGCACATAGTATGTTCCAAACTCTGGGTAAAGTGCTTTATACATTCATAGTGTAGCAAAAATAGTATATACAAAATATGCTGGATAAATTGCCTCGGTTTCAATTTCATCTCTATCTCTTATTAGATATGCAACCTTTAGTGAGTTATTTAACCTCTTGATGCCTCAGTTTTTTCATCTGTAAAATGGGAATCATAGTTGAACCTAACTCAGCAAGTTGTTAGGGAAAAATAAGCTAATAGATGTAAAGTGTTTGAAATAGTGACTGGCACAAAGAAAGTTGAATATAAGTGTTAACTACTATCATTACCCCATTTAATCATTCAATAAACCTAGGAAGGAAGTATCGTTATTGTCCTTATTTTACAGCTAAAAAAAAAAAAATCCTGAGGGTCTGAGAAGTTGAGTATGTTACTCAAGATCACAAGGAGATGAGTGGCAGAGTCAGACTTTAAATTCACTCCAGTTAGATTCCGATGTGCATGTTCTTAAGCACATTAAGACAAACCAATCAACTGCTGATAGTGTAAAATGTTTCCATTGTGAAGACATTGATGAGCGATATCTTAAGTCTGGGGCGATATTATTCAATTCAGCAGATGGCTTTCCAACTGGGTTGGCCAGTAGAATTGCAAGGGAAGTAATTTGTTATAACTTAATACAGTTAAGATTGAGTTCCTAATTTAGAACATTTGTGATGTTTTTTAATGGCTTTTTATGTGATTCAGAGAATTCACCATGTTTGGAAATCTGCTGAAATTGGGCAGATGATGGTTGAACCCATTCCAATCTCTGATATGGAAAGTCTTACTGGCTGCCCAGTCCAACTTCCTACCCATGGCTGGAAACCCTTGTGTCTTTGGCAGAGGTGCCTCCAGCCATGAGGTATCTATGGAAAAAGCCCTCTATCAGTGTTTCCAGTTCTGTTTCCCAGAGGCTTCCACCCATTATTCTTCCTGTTGGAGGCTCAGTGAACAAATCCATGGCTCCTCAGTCAGTCCCAGGGTGGGAGGAGGAGGATGATACACCAAGTGGACAAGGGCAGATTAGTTTGGAAAGATAAGCTCTGATGTGAGCATCCGTATTTGTCCCCATCATTCAGGGTATGCACATTCCCTCTCTCACTAACTGTTTCAAAATCTCTAGTCAGTTAACAGTCAGTTTATGTTAAGCATGACATCAGTTCAGAGCAGCCCTGTCTCATGGATCCCTCTACTGTTCCTAAAACATCTCATTTTCCTCCTCCTTTCTTCTCTTGGAGCCAGGAGTTTGTGTTGTCTGAATACTCCCTTACTGACCATCGTAAATTCTGTGTCTGCCTAGAATCCAAGGAACCTAGGGAGGTGGGCTTCACTATCGGGTCTTAGCCCTCCAACCCTCCAGCTCAGATACAGTGTGTTAATTCAGATCCCTGAGAAGCAGGTGCAAGGTGGGATTAAAGACCAGTTATTTCATCAGGGAAAGAACTGATGAGAGAAAATGGAGAGGAAGCTGAGAAGATCTGTGAGATCCATCAGACTGAGATGCAAGTCAGACCTTGAGTGAGGGATGGGGGAGGAAGGCCAGACAGAAGTGCCCTGCAGTGTAAGGAAGGAACTGCTAGGCTGTGGGAAGATCCTACAGCCAAGGTCAGCTGGCATGTGTCTTCCATGACTCCAGGGAACAGCCCTGCCTTAGTGTCCTTGCTGAGTCATTGGTGAAAGCAGGTAATAAGAAGGGTGGCCTCAGCCCAAACATTGCCATGGACTTCAAAGTGCAGCAGATGGAGCCACTGGTCAGTTATGCTACCTGTGGTCAGAGGTCTACCAGGCATAATCTCATGGTTGCCACACTTAGCAAATGTAATCGTTCCTATTTAAAGTAATATTCCATCTACTCATGTTGATGAGATTTTCACTAAACCATTTTTGCTTACTTCTGCTCACCCAAAGTGAACAGAAAGATTCCTCATTCTTCAATAGCTATTGAGAAATCCGGGCCATTTTAGAAAGAACTAAATTGGTTTGGGGGTTATGATGAGTTTATTTATATTTGTGTAAAACACAGCCAGGAGAAGACATCCTGCAACCAGCTGTTGTGTAAGACTGGAGTGAAGGCTGAGATGGTGCTGGAATCAGAAGGGGAAATCTGTGTAGAATTCAGAGTGAAAGCATTGAAACTCAGATGCTTGTCCAAAGAAACAATGTAAAGGCAGAATAATTCTTGTAGTAGCAAGCTAGTAGTAGAGCAGTGGTCTCCCCAGCGTCTATCCTAATCCTGAAACCTGTGAGAATGCTAGGTTACCTGCCCCCCCCCCAAAAAAAAAGTTTGCAGATAGAATTAAGGTTGCTAATCAATTGACCCTGAGATCAGAAGATTAGTGGATTATCTGGGCAGGCCCAATGTGATCCCAGGGGCCCTTATGAAAGACAGGAAGAAAAGTGAAAGTCAAAAAAAAGCTTTAAAGATGCTGCTATGCTGGTGGTTTGCAAGATGGAAGAGGAGCCATAAGTCAAGGAATAAGGGTAGCTCTAAAAGCTATCAAATTTGAGAACAGGCTTCCCCATGGACTGGGGTGGAAAGAGTAGCTTAAAGGGTTGATTAAGCCTTAGCAAGAAAAGACATTCTTTCCTCTGAGGGGAGAAGAGAAAGGGATGCGCTGGGATGTGGAGCGGGGTGGGGGCGGGGGTGGGGTGGGGATGAGGGCGCCACACACAGCTGACTTGATTTAACATATCACCCTCTGGGGTCAGGGAGAAGGCTGCAAGCTTGGAGATTTAGAGTTGGAATTGTGGTATGCGAGCTGGGAAGCTGAGAAAAGATGAATAAAGAATTCTTGATGCAACACATTTATCGGGACACGAACTTTATTCACAAATGTTGAGAATTAATTTAGTTTAGATATATGCTGGTGAAAGGCAAAATGGAAGTTTATTATTATTTTCTTCCCTTTGAACCATTTTTAAATGACTAAGTAAAAGTCCACAAACAGCTCAATGGAAAATTTCCCCATAGAAATGGAGTCCCTTTTGGAAATTGCCTCTGGCTAATATCTGTATGTATGTAGGCCAGCCACAAGAGACGGAGCCCTCCAGTGACAGAGTTTCTGAAGCTCCAGCCTTCCCTTGTGCTGAAATGACAGGATTCAGGGGAGGGAAAAAAAGAAGTAGCAGCCCCGTTTTGTCCTGAATCCCGCTAACTGCAAAGCACCAGAATGGGCTCAATACACTCACAGAGAGGAGCAGCCAACTGGAACTCCCGGACACAGACACCAGCCTTGTCTTGGGAAACAGAAAGTCCCCACACCTTGTACCACCCACTCGTGCTCAGGCCTGAGGGACAGAAGTCCCGACTACTGGTGTCACACAACTAGCCAGCTGAGTACCAGGCACTATAATTTGTTCAGAAATCAACCACTTGCTGAATACATTCTGTGTGCCCAGCACCATTCTTGGCTTTGGTGGTGACAGAACCTCAACAGCCCTACGCAGCAGACAAACACCTGAGTACAAGTCCGGCCTTCCTTGTCTACGGCTTGTGTCTGTAAACAAGTCTCAAGCTCCACCTGGTACAGTCTCCACATCTGCAAAACAGGCATTTGTGTTTGTCATGAGGCAGATTTTATATACTGCATACAGAGTGCTTACTTAGCACAGAAACAGGGTTAATGGCCAATAATTAATATTTTAATCCATCTAGTAAAATGCCTAAAATACAGTAGAGTGAAGAAAGAGACATATAAATCCACACTAACGGTTGAGTGCATCCATTGTAACAGAGGAAAGAGGGAGTCATGGGACCCCGAGGAAGAAGAAACTGCCTTCACGTGGGCAAGTCAAAAAAGGCTTCAGAGGGCCCGGGAAGTGGGAGCTCTTGTCTGTTAACTTCTTCAGAGACCGAGCCCTCAAAAGCCAGGTCCCCGCCGGTGCACCTCATCCAGGGCTCCTGTCTAATGAAGACTCCTCGACTGTCTCCCGAGCCATCTGCTTTTCAACTCTTGACAAATCTTTCTTTAAAAAAAAAAAAATGCTTCTCTTTCCTCTCTCATCAATGCCTTGCATTTCTCTTTCACTTTGTTACTGGCCTTCTGACCAGGCATTTTCATCTCTCACAACACAGAATCCTTACAGCACTGTTTTCTGCCGTTAATACAAGCCCCACTCTTCTCTCCTCTCATGCATTATTTAGCCCTGAAAACTGTTGGGGGAGAGAGCTCGAAGGAAAATGTCAGAAAAATAAGTTGTATCTAATTTCATTATTCTCTGAACAACCCTCAAGGCCACAGCTCTTTTAGAGATGGGGTGTAAGGAGAGCAGTTGAGGAGGAGAATATTTGCTTGAAAAGAATGTACAAAATTATTTACATTTAAATATATGAAAACTGATCATGATACATTATTCTCCAGAAAAGTCAGCAATAGATATTATAAATTAGAAAGGACTGATTTGAGAAATATAAGTCAATAATAGTTATTATTACTATATAGTAACTTATAATATTAACAGTAGTCATTATTATAATTATTATGATAATGAGAATACTATTTTTTTAAATTGGGTACTACTGACCATTCGCTGTATTAGGGCTTTAACATTCATGATCCCGTTGAAGATGCAGAGCAGCCCATGAGGAAGGCAGTGTTGTCACCCCTGTCATACAGGGGAGGACACTAAGCACCAGAGAGGCTGCAAACTTGCTCAAGGTCACAGAGCAGCTGTGGAACTGGGAATGATGCCCATCCCTGACACTGACCACTACCCCACACTGCCTCCTCATTCTCTGGGACTCTCTCTTCCACGGAGTCCCCAAGCCCTGTGTCCCCGTGAGGAGCAGTGGTTTTGTCTTCACCTACTCTCCCAGAAGGCCTCTTGGGAGTGCCCTGCATTGGTTGCCCTGATGACATACATGCCTCCCACCATCATGACCCCCAAACAGCCAACCCAACCCCAGCAGCCAGCGGATCCGGACCATTACTATCCCACTCCACTCACCCCACTTTGGTTTGTGGAATTCTGATTCTCTCTTCAAGACTCATTAGTGATTTATATCCATAAGATTACCAGCACCCAGAAAGTTGAATTAGTTCCAGTGATTCTGGGGGTATGGAGGCAGGGGTACCATGTGCCTAGGTATAGGGGATGTAGAGGGGACAGCCATTCTGGAGAGCGATCTGGCACCATTTCAGTCAACTTAAGTCCAGGCCTACCTCATGTGCAATTTTCTCTTGCTGCTCTAACAAATAACCACAAACTTAGTCGCTTAAAACAACACAACTGTATTATTATACAGTTCTAGAGGTCAGAAATCTGACATAGCTCTCACCAGGCTAAAACCTAGGTTCTGGGAGAGTTGTGTTCCTTCTAAAGGCTCCAAAGGAGAATAATTTTCTTGCCTTTTCTAGATTCTAGAAGACACCCGATTCCTTGGCTAACATGTTGTTTGCGGGAAATGTATTTATACGTTTTATGTTGACTGGTAGTGGAGTGCGGGACACGTATAAATACGTTTGTATAGACTAGAGGTAGAATGAGGGTAACGGATAAATATGTTTATTTTTATACTTTTTATTGCTCTAAAGGGATGCTAACATGCAGATATACGAATTCCAAAGGACAAAATTTGGGTCTCTTTAACACAGACAATGGTGAATTATGTATGTATGTATGTTTTAATGATTATCATACAAAAAAATCTACTAAAACTTCATTCTTTCTTTTTTTACATACGATTAACACAACAAAAAACACTACTAAAACTTCATTCTTCTTTTTTCACAATGAAGTTTAAGAAAGAAAACTTCTTTCTTTTTTTACACATTTTATGTACTTTTTTCAAAATATTTTCAATAAATCAGAATTTTTACATATTTTATTACTTTTATTTCAATTTCCAGTGAGTTTTCCAGTATTTGTCTGTTTAAAATTTAAGAAAAGTAATTCAGTATACATCTTATAGTAAATCACAAAAAGTTTCACTGAAAAAAATATGTAAAACTAAAGTTATCGTAATTTTACTGAATGTTGCCATTTGCACAAAACATTAGCAAAAATGGCCCGCTCCACCTGTTAGCTTGCGATAAAAGCAACCCGCATAATGGCCCCTTCCTCCCTTTCAAAGCCATCAATGTAGTATCTTCAAAGCTCTCTTTGACTCTGACCCTCTGCTTTCTCCTTCCTCTTACAGGGACCCCTGAGATTACATTGGGCCCACATATACAATTTGGGATCACCTCCCCCCATATCAAGATCCCTAACTTAATCACATTTGCAAAGTCCCTTTTGCCATGTAAAATCACAAATTCGTAAGTTTTGGGAATTAGTGGACATCTTTTGGGGCCACTATTCTGCCTGCAATACCTGTGACCCAGCAACTCTATTTCTGGGTATACACGATCCATGTAACTTCTCATGCCAACCCACAAATGAGTCATAAGGCTTGTTACTGCAGAGTTATTTGGGGCATTGGGAACTACCATGGGTGTTCCACGTTCAGACAAGGGAAAAGTGAAATGTGGAGGATGCACAGCTTGGAGGGATATGCAGCGATTAAACGTAACAGCCTGGATGTTCACGCACTGGCATGAATGCATCTTAAAAAGAGTGCTTAGTGAAGGAAAGTACAAAATAAAATAAGGTACATAACATAGGGTTGCTTACATCAATTTTAAAAGTAAATACATGTACCAAAAATGGCAATATGCATTTTGCATGAATATTATACAGGCAAATTTGTATACATTGTTAATGACTGCTTGTGGAGCTAGAGAAGGGACTGAGGTGAGACGGAGAAATAAAGGGAATAAAGGAGAATAAAAATGAAAGATTTGCTCAAATACCAACTCCTCAGTACAGCTGTCCCTGACTTCCTCCAGCCGCAGGTGGGGGTGCCAAGTGTAGATCTTTAACAGAGTTCTTGCACGCTGTCTTGTATTTGTCTGTTTGCATCTCCCACTCTACCACGAGCTTCTGGAGAGCAAGAACTACATCTTGTTTTCTTTGTATCTTTGAAGCATAGCACAATGCCTGCCTCACAGTGGGTACCTAATGTGTGTTTTGGTTAAATTCCACATTGAACAGTGGGAAAACAAGACATCTGGAGTGGGATGTCTCATATGAGCTGACATGTAAAAAAATTTCTAAGGATACCCAAATGGGCTTTAAAGCTAAGTTTGGAACACAAAGTTGAATCATGAAGCCTGTTTCTTTCAGGTGAGCAAAGACTTCCTAAGCATCTGTTTTTGCTTCTAACTTTTCTATACAAAAGTCCAGGGAAAATGAGCATTGGAACGGAAATGCACAGCTAACACTAGGAGGAGGAAAAAGAAATCCCAACATTGGGTAAAGGGATTCTAAGATAGCACCTAGCAGCTCTAAATAAAGTTCATCTGCGAGAATGGGGGACTGCTGAGACAGGACAGAAAGAGTGTCTCCAGATATTCCAAAAGATGGCAGTAAGCCCTGGCTGGTGTGGCTCAGTGCATTGAACACTGGCCTGTGAACCCAAGGGTCACTGGTCTGATTCCCAGTCAGGGCACATGCCTGGGTTGTGGGCCAGGTTCCCAGTAGGGGGCGTGTGAGAGGCAACCACACAAGGATACTTTTCTCCTTTTCTTTCTCCTTCCTTTCCCCTCTGCCTAAAAATAAATAAATAAAATCTTTAAAAAAAAGATGGTAGTAGATTCTGATATTCTGTAATGAGATTGATGTTGCTCTGGATCAAGACTCCAGAACTGATCATTAAAGAGATGGTTTTGAACACTTAGGAAAAAAAAAAAAATAAAGGGGCAGTCTTCAGAAGCCTGTAAGGTTCACTAAAATCAAGTTGTGCCTGAGTGACCTGGCTTTCTTCATGGGCGTTAAAAGGCAAAACACAGATTTGGGGCAGATCTTTTATTTGAATTTCAGGAAATAATTTGATAAGCTCTTACTTAGTGGTTTTAAGGACAAGGTAAATGCTGGCCTTGGTCAGCACTTCAATGATCATCCCCAAATGGTGTTGATTCATGGAATAGTGCCAACCCTGATGAATGTTTCTGGAATATTACCACCCATAATATTAAAAATGGCTGCTGACGTGTGTTGAATGCTTTCCATGTGATTGGCACTAACCTTGGCAATTCACATGGGTTTAGTCTTTTCTCATGCCATGAACTCTATGGGGAAGGTCCTATAATTATCCCACTTTGCACAGGAGCAGAATGAGATTCAGGCAAGTGAAATATCTTCCCCGGGTCCTATGGCTAGCAGCAACTAGAGACTCCAAAGACCGAGCTAACCCAGCACGTTATTCTGCTAAAGAATTTTTACATTAGAAGCTACAAACTAGAAATGGAACTTAGCAATGCAAGACCCCTATAGGAATAGAATAAATATTTCCCTTGTCTTACTCTGGAAATACTCTGTTTCTCACCCAAACACAGCTTTCACACTCAGATTCTACCTGCCTAATTTATTTCTCTACAGCAGCTCTCTGTGATGAATTCTTGTCAGTGACTCTTTTCCTCTCTTGTAATAAGTCTATTTCCAACATGGTTCTAACCCTTAGTCCTGTCCTGTGCCTAATCAGTGCCCTGAAATTTTGGCTTTTGGATTCAACCTCAACCGAGGCTGTCCCTCACCTAGACAGAACTGTTCAAAATCCATCTGTGCAAGCTGCTTATAGCTGGGTACACCAATATGGAACTTCCTGGACTAGAAGGTTAATGCCTTAAATACCCGAAGAGCCTCCCCTCCCAGGTAATCCCACTTAAAGCAGAGCAATCACTGAAAACAAGGTTAATGGCCACATAGAATCAATAGCTGCTAGATGGGGATTCAGAAGTTACTCCCCTGTTCAAATAGGATCTGGAAGAGGTAGCACCTAAGGCCATAGGCAGGTATGGGGCAATAATCTGACTTAAATCCTTGTGCTTTTTATATTTTATTCTTCTCTAAACAGAGCAGTCTCTTTGGCACTGTGTTATGACAAAAAACGAGTTGAATTCAGGGATGAATCTGGGGAGATAAGCTCGTATCAGAACTGCATCCAGCCATCCAGTCATTCAACGGCCAGCTGCATATCTGTGAGAATAACGTGATGAACAGGATCACGTCCAGGAGTCAGGAGTCTGTGGCTTAGATTTGAACACTTCCATGCACGCGCAGGAGGGCCTTCATCCCTCATCCCTGCCGTCCTTAACTTCAGAATACAGGTGAGGGTACAGGCCTCACAGAGCTGTTGTACAGATTGTCTGTCTGCTTCGGAGGCAGACCCTGAAACAAAGTGCAAGCGCAAGTTGTTTATTTGGGAGATAAAGGGAGCACCTCTATGGAAATAGAAAATGATATAAGGAAGTTAAGGCATCAAATAAAAGGTGTTTTTTCAAATCACTGTCAGCGTTAGACACTGGAGACAGGGAATTTGGAAGCCCCAGAGTCATCATATCTGAGCGGGGAGGGAGCTGGGGTATTTATGCACTTGCTCCCCTGGTCTTCGGTTGAGGGCTACTCCTAGAGTGCATGTGCATGTTCCCCAGCAAGTAAAATGGGCCAGTAGGCCCCAGAGCGGTGAGGAGCAGGGATATGGGTAGGGCACCCGCAGTGTCTGCTACAGATTGTGCAAGTTACCCTGTGGAAGCCTTTGGTTACTCCTGCACACAGTCTATGTCAAGAGAGTGCCGACATCACAAGCAGAGAGAGTCCGCATGCTAGACCCTGAGTGTAGCAAGTGAGTGACCTGCTCCTGTGATAATTTCACAAATGTGTGAAAGACAGGCAGAAACAAGTATTTATGTGTACAGTTAATGGTGAAGTGTGCTAGGATAGGGAACTAATGGAGAAGCTACAAAATATACAGTACTGGAACTTAATCTATTATACACATCCGTGAGCTGCCCCCCCCCTAAACAGGTGAGGTATAAGGTAGGTTCTTAAAGATACGCAGGCATTCACTAGGGATAATCAGGAATCTCCACAGGAAGGCGATTCAAACATTAGGAAGATCTTGAAGTGGGAGAGAGCCAGAGTCAACAAACTATAGCCCTCAGACAAAACCCAGCCCTGATCTTATTTATATAAATGCAGCTTTATTGAAACACAGTCACATTCATTCCTTTAGGTATTGTTAATGAGGGTTCTCACCATACAGTGACTGAATGGTTGCAAGAGAAACTATATCACCCACAAAGCCTACCTGGCTCTCTGCATAAAATGTTTGCTGACCTTTGGTGTATATGGTGCCTGGTAGTAGATTCTAATGCATCTTAAACCACTGGGAGACTTGGCTTGGGATGATAAACACACAATACAATATACAGATGATGTATTATGGAATTGTACACTTAAAACCTATATAACTTCATTAACCAATGTCACTCGAATAAATTTAATAAAAATTTTCAAAATTTTTTTATTCTTTGATGCAGATATGTATAAGAACCCACTTGTGTAAAGTTCACAAATTATTGAGAAGAACAAAATGGCAAAATATATATATATATCGCTAAAATGCCATGTGATGTATTCTGTAATAAAAGGCTATACCAAGGGTGTATTGAGCTACCAAAAAGAGAATAATTAGTTCTGCCTAGGGAGTTGAGATGGATTTCCAGGGGAAGAGATAGGTCTTAGAGTCAGAATCCATTTCTGAGTTGATGTAGGGAGTTAGAATTAACCTGGGCAGAGGGTAGAATGTGTTCAGAAGTATAAAGAAATGAGAAAGCAAGCCCTGGCTTGTGTAGCTCAGTGGATTGAGTGCGGGCTGTGAACCAAGGGGTTGCCCATTTGATTCCCAGTCAGGGCACATGCCTGAGTTGCAGGCCAGGTCCCCAGGGGGGTCACGTGAGATGCAACCATGCATTGATGTTTCTCCCCATCTCTTTCTCCCTTCATTCCCTTCTGTCTAAAAATAAATAAATAAAATCTTTAAAAAAATGAGAAATCAAAAAGCGTTCAGGAAAGATTGTCGTCCCCTCCTTCATGTCTCTGAGCAGCAGGCAAGGCCGGAAGTATGGCCTCCTGGGAGAACTGCCACTTAATTCCCTTCACCTCTACCACCAGCTCTAAAAAATAAAATTAAAAATAATTTCAAAAGTTAGCAAGAACAGACTGTAACCAGATCACTGGGCTTGAGGACTTCTCAGAAAATAACAAATTCTCTAGATACAGTCTTCAAGACAGGAAAGTTGGAGGTGGCAGAGTTTAATTGAAGCAGTAAGAATTGAAGTATAAGGATCCTTGGGTATAAAAATTGTATATTAGATCACCTATTGGCCAATTGTATCCAATTTGAACATGAGAATAAATGATGATAGTAACAGATTATAACTCCACAGAATAAAATAAGAATCTCTAAGCCCATACTGACATATTTTTAAATGAAAATAAGTTTAAAAATGGGGGCTAAGGGAAAGCTCTTCCTTAAAATAGAATGCCACCTAATATATCTAGAAGGAATTGCGTAATTAGAAAATCACCATTTGGCAACCATGGTAGGAATAATTGTTTTGGGCAAGGATGATCAATGAAGGTAAGAACTACTACTAGGTGAAAGAATGAAAAGAAGCAAGATATTTGTATAGTCTGAAAATAACTCCTTATAAGACACTTATTAATTAAAATGGAAAAAGTTGTCTGTATAGGAGAAACATGACAGATGTGACCCTAAATAAGAGATGACGCTTAATGTCACGAGCAATGACACAGACAGGTCTATGTGCGTCCTGATGTGATGCATCAGAAGGACTCAGTGACGCTTCTGCGGTGCTCTGCGGTAAGTGCAGGGCCTGGACCTATTCACAGGCAGAAGCACACAAACCCGAATTAGGACAGCCTACAGAATAAGGGGCCTCGAGTCATAAAATGGGGCAAGTTCATGAAAGACAGAACAAAGCTGAAGAACTTTTTCAGATATTAAAGGAGGCTAAAGATTCATGAGGTCTAAACGCAGCATAAGATCCTGGATGTGATCCTGGATGAGGACTTTGTGTGTGCTGTAAAGACCATTAGTGCTGTGACTGGCTAAATTTGAGCAAGGTTTGTAGATGAGACAATATTCTTTCAACAGTGTTAATTTTCTAAATTGATTATTGTTCTGTAGTCGTATAAGAGAAAAAAATCTTTGTTTTTGGGAAATGCCACTCTGCAGATGCAATTTACCCTCAAATGGTTTTGGGGAGGGAGATATGATTATGTGAATAAATAATTAAGGAGTAAAGTGTTAATCTGGTTGAAGAGTTTAATGGAGTTACCTGCATTTTTTTTTGCAACTTCCTGTAGTTCTGCATTCGTTTCAAAATTAAAATTTAAAAATAAAAAAGCCCTATGTCTTGGAAGACAGGCTTGCAGAACGAAAGGTCTAGAGTCATATATTAAAGAACTCATACGACTCCACTCCAGGAAGACAAAAAACCCAATTAAAAAATGGGCAAAAGACATGAACAGACACTTCTCGAAAAAGGACATACAGAGGGCCCGGAGTCATATGAAACGATGCTCAACATCATTAGCCATCAGAGAGATGCAAATTAAAACCACAATGAGATACTACCTCACACCAGTCAGAATGGCCATCATCAACAAAGCAACAGATAACTGTTGGAGGGGATGTGGAGAAAAGGGAACCCTACTGCACTGCTGGTGGGAATGCAGACTGGTGCAGCCACTGTGGAAAACAGTATGGAACTTCCTCAGAAAATTGAAAATGGAACTGCCTTTCGACCCAGCAATTCCACTACTTGGATTATACCCTAAGAATCCTGAAAAACCACTTCAAAAGAACCTTTGCACTCCTATGTTCATAGCAGCACAATTCACAATAGCCAAGTGCTAGAAACAACCTAAGTGCCCATCTACAAATGAATGGATCAAGAAACTATGGTACATTTACACAATGGAATTCTACGCAGTAGAAAGGAAGAAGGAGCCTATACCCTTTGCAACAGCATGGATGGAACTGGAGAGCATTATGCTAAGTGAAGTAAGCCAGGCAGTGAGGGACAAATACCTTATGATCTCACCTTTAACCGGATCATAACCAACAAAAGCAGAAAGCAAGCAAATCATAACCAGAGACACTGAAATTAAGAACAGTCTAACAATAGACAGGGGAGATGGGGGAGGGGACAATGGGGAGAAGGGTTTTTAGGAATCACTGTAGAGGACACATGGACAGAACTAAGGGGGAGGAGGGAGGTTGGGGGGGAGGTGGGGCTGGAGGGGAAGGGAGGAGGGGAGGGGAGAGGATGCAAATAACTGTAATTGAACAAAAAAAATAAAATTAAAAAAAATAAAAAAAATAAAAAAAGAACGAAAGGTCTAGAGTCAGACCAACCTGGATTGGAATGTTCGAGGCCATATTGGTCGGCTGTGGGACCTTGCGTGAGGTATTTAGCCTCTCTGAGCCTCAGTTCTCTCATAATACAACAGAAACACCAGTACCTACTTTTCAGGTCTACGTGTGTGAAGCACTTTTCACAGTCAGAGCACTCTTGAGCCTTCCTCCCGGGGTGCCTCCGGGTGTGGCCAAGATGCTGGGCCAACCTGTTGACTAATCAATCCACGGGGCCTCTTTTCAGGTCCTGCAACTCTCAGGCTTTACCTATGCACCCAGCCCCATTGGGCAGCCTTCCTATTAGGTTTTCTTTAAAATAACACTCCCTAGAAAAATTGATGAATAATAATATAGCCAAACTAAAACCTTAACACATCTTTCCCTCCATGGCTCCTTACCTTCCTCCAGCTGAAAAGAGCATTCTCTTTGCTAACCCAGTTTCCAGACCACGGAGAAAGAATGTGGGAAGGGGAAGGAGAAGAGTGAAAATACAAAGGGCATTTTGGCACGGGAGAACGAGAGCTGTGAGGAGTTGGGCTGGGACTAGAGGCAGGCTGGGAAAATTGTGGAGATGACATGGGAAAGTCTTTTTTATTCTTTTTAATTTAATCTTTATTGTATTTTTTTTCCATTACCATTAGTCCCTTTATACCCTCCTCTCCCCAGCAATCACTACACTGCTGTCCATGTCCATGGGTCCTTTTTCCTTTTCGCTCAACCCTTCCACCCTCTACCACCCCCTGCCACACACACACACACACACACACACACACACACACACACACACACACTAGCTGTCATCTGTTCTCCATCTATGAGTCTGTCTCTGTTTTGCTTGTTAGTTCAGTTTTTTCCTTAAATTACACATATGAGTAAAATCATACGGTATTTGTCTTTCTCTGACTGGCTTATTTCACTTAGCATAATGTTCTCCGGGTCCATCCATACTGTAGCAAAGGGCAAAATTTTCTTTTTTACAGCCGAGTAGAATTGCATTGTGTAAATGTCCCATAGTTGTTTTATCTGCTCATCTATTGATGGGTACTTGGGCTGCTTCCATATCTTGGCGATTGTAAACAACGCTGCAAAGAACATAGGGGTGCTTATGTTCTTCTGAATTAGTGTTTTGGGTTCTTTGGATATATTCCCAGAAATGGGATCACTGGGTCAAAAGGCAGATCCATTTTTAATTTTTTGAGGTGACTCCATACTGCTTTCTGCAGTGGCTGCCCCAGTCTGCAATCTTACCAACAGTGCAAAAAGGTTTCCCTTTCTCCACATCCTTGCCAGCACTTGTTGTTTGGTGATCTATCAATTACAGCCATTAGGTGTGAGATGGTATCTCATTGCAGTTTTAATTTGTATCTCTCTGATGATTAGTGATGATGAGTATCTTTTCATATGTCTATTGGTGATCTGCATGTCTTCTCAGGTCCTTTAGCCATTTTTAAATTGTGTTGTTTGACTTTTGGTGTTGAGTTTTGTAAGTACTTTATAAATTTCGGATATTAACCCCTTATCAGATGCATCAGTGAATATGTTCTCCCACTCTGTAAGTTGTCTTTTTATTTTGTTGATGATTTCCTTTGCTGTGCAAAAATTTTTAGTTTGATGTAGTCCCATTTGTTTATTTTTTCTTTTGTTTCCCTTGCCTGGGGAGATATATCTGATAAAAAGTTTCTATGAGCAATGTCTGAGATTTTGCTCCTTATGTTTTCTTCTAGGATTCTTATGGTTTCAGGTCTAACATTTAAGTCTTTGATCCATTTTTAATTTATTCTTGTGTGTGGGGTAAGAAGGCTCACCATTCAGTTTTATTTTTCTGCACATATGTGTCCAATTTTCCCAACACCATTTATTAAATAAACTATGACACAGAGAAGTCTTGCTCTGGGTTTGAGAGTGGGTCAATGTGAATATTCTTAAAGAGAAGGAAGTTACTTTTTATTTTCTTTGAATGCTGAACTGTGTATTCTTTGACAGCACAGGGTGATACTGAAAATATTTTACCTTCCAGCAAGGTGATATTCTTGAAAAATAATCAAAAGGACTTTTTCCTGTCAGCTGCCCCTGCCCCATACCCTTCTTTAAGGCACTGCAAGTGGTCACCACCATATCCTAACCAGGAAAATGATTTAAAAAAAAAGAAGAAGAAGAAAATCTAATATCGGCACTGTGGCAGGAATGTGTCAGGTAAAAGTTGGGTGGGAAATGATACTTTAACTGTTGGATAAACCATACATAGGTTGCTATGCTTTACTTTTTTAAATGCATGAATTTTAAATTACATGACTTTTAAATTACACTGCTACCCCTGGCCTCCATTAACCCCTGGGAGCTTTATATACATTTCCTCCCTCTATGAAGAAGTAAGTTGATATCTGCCTCCTATTTCAAATGGGAAGAGTAATGTTGATAGAAGTCACTCTCTTAAATTTGCATGGGGAATGGAAAAAAGCCACGGCCCTTATTAACACAAAAGCCCATGGGACTCTTACCCAATGCGGGCAATTATCTTCTTTCTCTCTTTACTTCTCCCCAGAGGTTTAACAGAATAAGCTACTATCTGCTTTTTAAGATGGCTACCTGCTGTCACAGAGTCCCCAGTCCTTATCACAAAAGTACATACATGGTGTTTCGAGATTGCCATGTATTTGATATTTTCCTCTTCAGCTTAGTGAGCCCTTTGGAATCTTTCAAGATAAAGCTATTTTATAAATGTAGCTGTATTACAGAATAAAACACTTTATAAGGGACTTCAAGAAAATTACACTGGTCTATGCCTCTTCTTTCATGGTGTTCTGTCATTCAGATTGCTTTGTAAGTATAGAGTGGGCCCACTATGGATTTATTAGATCACAGCCAGCTCCACTCCTTTTGCTCTTTGGCACGTGTTTCCTCTCCAGCATTTTGAGGATGACACTGTGCAAACTGAGAGACGGAGCACTGTGCACACGAAGTGACTCCGGAGGGCTGAGAAGCCTGCCTCCCCCAGGGGCCGGGTCCCTGTGTGAATAGCGGAGTGCAGGGCTCTCATAAAGAAGCCACTGATGTCACATTGCCGTGTCCAACTGTGAGAACGAGCTGGGTATCTCTGTTCTTCTATGTGGCTTTCCAGTGAGCTTGCTATCACTACATAGGGGCACAAGTACAAGTGCTTCAGGAACAAGGCAGGAAGGGGCTAGTTGCATGGGCTTCCCACCTCAAGGGGAAATGGGTATTTCCTGCATTTCCCCAATACCTACAGAGCATTCAGCTAACTTTATGGGCACTTACTGTGCCCTGGGAATTGTTCCAGGAGTGGAAGAGTCACCGGGCAAATACAAATCAGATATGGGCTCTGTCCCCATGTAGCTTACATTGTAATGGAAAGTCAGGGTTTAAATCAATCATCATAGTATTTATTGTATAATTACAGTTGTGATTAGAGCTATAAGAGAAGGTGGATTATGAGGAACATAAGAGGAAAGAGCCTCACCTAAAACGTGGAGGTAGCAGTGCGCTGGTGTGGCTGTGAAGGGGTGAAACCACAGGGTGGGCAGGAGTTACGTCGTAGGCATTGCAATAGAATTTCCCAGCAGAGCAGACAGAAGGGTAAGGTATGAAGGAAAGTGTGATGCACCCCAGGAGCTCAGTGTGGAGCTCTGTGGGGTGGGAGGGCCTGGCCAGAGACCCTGCATGGAGGGACTTGTGGGGACTGGATCTCTGTTACAAGGGGGAGCAATTCAACAATTTCAGCAGGAGGGTCAAGCGTTGGAAGGGTTGAGTAGCATGCTCAGGACTGCACGTTTAACCCCCATGCTGGCTGCTGTGGGGAATGGAAAGGAGTGGAAAATTGTCTCAGTAATTAAACGAAAGGTGAGAGTCACATTGATTAAGCCGACGACAGGAGTAGAAGACAAATTGACTGACTCCAAGAGGCTTCCTGGGCACAGTTCTGGGCTCTAGGGACACATGAGAGTGCGCTCCCTCCCCACAGGGAGAAAGGCAAGAAAGAGCTCCACGCCGTGGAGCTGTGTGACGATGGAGGCATGTGTTGGCACAAAGGGCCGGGTGTTTAGCTGAATCCAAAGGTGGGTTTCCCAGAAGTTTTAATACTTGAGGTAACACTTGGAATTTTGAGAGGTTGTTATATTTCACAACCTTCCTTCCTTTCTTTCCTTCCCTCCTTTCTTCTTTTTGACTATTTTGTCTTTCTGTCCAGTTATCGCTAACATTGCTATCTCATCATATATGTTGTCCTACTGTGGGATGAAGGGATAAAGATCAAGGGAGTTTTAGGTCCTGTTAAACAAATAACGTAATGTTTTCCTGAAAAAGTTGTTTGCTCTTATATCATTTTTTTTTCTGATCCAACTGTATAAAGACATTTGTTCTGGATTCCAGGTCCTTAGTGATCATTCGTAAATAATACTAAAAATTGGAAGTTGTTTATATTTTTCAGGAAACCAACCTCAGCACTATTATAAATGCCTACACCTTGAGATTAAAAAAAAAGACTTGACTGAAAACACCCATTTTCAGGAATGCAGTGCAGACAAAAGGGAAATTCCCAGACGGGTATATGATTTTCAGGACTGCATTCCCTTGGCCTTTGTACACACACATATGTCAGTTTCTCATTCTAAACCTTCTAGATCACCACTCCTCATCTGCTCATCTCTTAGAAATTCCATGTCCCATCCCTTCTCATGCAGCTCCTCTCTCCAAACTTCCTTTGCTTGATTTTGCAAACTGGCATAGGCCTCTACATAGTTTCCCATTGCTGCTATAACAAATTTCCACAAACTGCGGTGCTTAGAACAACAGAATTGTATTCTCTCATGGTTCTAGAGTCCAGAAGTCTGAAATCAAGGTTTCAGGAGGGCTATGGTCCCTCTGAATGTGGGAAAGATGAGGAAAATAAACATGAATCCTAAAGTAGAAGCTTTCCAAATAACAGGGGGAATTTTCTTGTTTTGTATATGTCATTGCTGTGAAAGATAATTATTTCTATCAGCAAGGGAAATGTCAGGTATTGGTTACAGCTGTCAGACTATGAACGCTGCTGGAGGAGCCTCATTCCTCGCCAAAGTGCCATACAATGTAGATTACAGTGACACCATAAAAGTCTAAGCACATTTCAATTTGGTCTTCAATTTTCTCTTTTGCACTAAGCAATTTCTAGGGTAGATTTCATTCATTTCAAGTACTTTACCATCTGCATGGATGGAAGGTCACATTCAGCCCTACAATTTGCTCATTTGTCCAGGTAAAAGCATCAAAAGGCATGCCCTGCCTTGTTGGTCCCCTGTCAACCTTCTCTCCTTCCTAGCACCTGACTGCTGCTCTGGTCTCCGAAGAGCTTGTAACATTATTTATAAGAGCCTGTGACCTGTGACTGGGGACTTCTGAGTAATGAGTCCTAAGTGGGCATCTTGACCTTAGACATCACTACGGAGTCTGATGTAATAACTATCACAACTATCTAATAATGCCTGTTTGATATCTCTATGTATGTATGAATCCTTTCACATTTAAAACGTGACATGTCTAATGTTGCCCTCATGGTCTTCCTCTTGTACCTGCTCATCCCCTAAAATTCCCATCTTGATGAACCAGTCTATAAAATAATCAATTTTCTTATGATACATTTTCTGGATTTCTGTCTCCGCCATACTCCCAATACCAGGCCATCACCATATTCTTTCAATTCTACCTTCCAAGCTTCTCTTCTCTGCATCTCTTCATTTCTGTCCTACTGCCTCTACGGAGACCCATGCTTAAAGGGGGGAATTTCAGTCTACTCAGTTTATGGAGCAGGAAAAACATGCTAGATACTGTTTTAAGCATTTTTGTTCAAATAACCTCAGCGATTTCTTACAGCATCATTGCAAGGTCATACAGCAAGGTCTTACAGCATCATTGCAAGGTCATTGCAGCATCATATTATTCTCACTTTTAGAAGCAGAAAGTGATGTTTAAAAAAGTCAAATATCTTTTCTAAGGCCCAACAGCAAGTAAACTGGGATTCCAGCTTAGGCATGTCTCACTTCAGAGTCTGAGTACTTAGTTACTAATCTGTGAATTTATTGAGAGTGGGACAGAGCAGTGTTCTTTCAATTAACCTTTGTCACTCCTTCAACAAATATGAATACCTTGTGCCAGGTAGATTGAGGAGAAAATGAAAGGGATTCTGTTACAAGGCTTCTTTTAAGTCTTGCTTGTTTCATGAAGAAATAGACATTCACAAAGGTGTAAGTACCCATTTCCTGGCCACCATGTCTCCAACAATGGCAAAAACTGAAAATAATAGTGACAAAGTTTAAGAAGAGTTATTGTAGTTACTAATATTAGCCATTCTTTATGAAATGCTCATGATTGGCTGGGCATTTTCCTGGGCAGGTTCTATGCATTATCCCACTTAATGCATATAACACCTTGTGAAGAAATGAAGCTCAGAAAAGTTAAGAAACTTAAGTTTTATTATAATGTCAATAAATGATTTATCCAGATCTTTCTGAGCCTAAAGCTGATGTTCTTAATCACTATGCTATATTTTCTTAGACTTTTGTTTAGCACAGGGTATGGATTCAGAAGAGAGCAGGTGAAATGTACAAATTGTATGTACTTAGGCAAGAACTTAACATCTCTGAGCTCCATTTTATCATTTGTAAAATGGAGTTGCTACTGCTGACCTCGTGGTGACCTTCATCTCTCTTGGTGTTCCAATATCTGACACCACTGACTTGGAAATTTGTTCAGTTGGCAATAAAAGTGCCCACAACTCTGCCAAGATGGCATATGACTGGAAAGAAAATTTACTTATTTATCTAGAATAATTTTACATAAAAGACTGTACCAGAAACTGTTATTTGTTCCCCAAGGAAAGATCAATATTTCCTGATCTTCTTTGCTGCTAAATCTGCTGGGTGGCCAATTGCCAGCCAATGAGATATGAACAGATCTAGTGGATGAAGCTTCTCCATTGAATGTTTTAAGAAAAGGGGCCCAGCTGGTGTAGCTCAGTGGATTGAGCGCGGGCTGGGAACCAGAGGGTCCTGGTTCAATTCCCAGTCGGGGCACATGCCTGGGTTGCGGGCCAGGTCCCCAGTGAGGGCCATGTGAGAGGCAACCATACATTGCTCTTTCTCTCTCCCTTCTCGTCTCTCTGAAAATAAATAAATAAAATCTTTAAAAGAAAAGAAAGAAAGAAAAGGAATATGACCTTCCTGTCCCTCCATTTTTTACACACTGGATGGGAAGTGGTAGCAAGCCATCTGGGACCATGAGGACAGAAGCAACCTTCCACAGATGTCAGAAAATGAGAGAAACCAGGTTGTAGAGATCAAGTTTGCACATGTCTTTCAGACAGATTCTCTCCTCTACATCCAGGGCTTGAGGTGACAGAGTGGGGCCACCACACCAGTCTAGGAGTGCTTATGACTGGACTATCACTTGAGAGAAAAACATGTATATATCTTATTGAAGCCAGGGCCATTCAAGATCTCTGCAATGGCATCTGAATCCACATCATAACTAATATAAGGAAAGAATGGAAATCCACTGAGTAGCATGTTATTGAAAAAGTACTTTTAAAGTTTAGCTTATGCAAAGTCTCTGATGCAAAAGAATCTATCACATTTTAGGGACCTTAAAAGGTTTGGTTTAGATCAGCTCAACTTAGAGCATTGGCAAATGGGTTGGTGAAAATAAAATTGGGTGGGTCATCAGGTGCTGGGTCATCAGGTGCCAGGTCATGAAAACTGTTTCCCCCTGTGTTAAAGAACATGAACTTGAACCGGGGGGGGCAATGGCTATCCACAGAGGAATTCTAAAAGGGAGTGGCATGATACTTTTGAGCTTTAGAATGATCTACCACTGTCCTCATAGTTATCAAGAGATTTTATTTATTTTGATTATTCTAGGTGGCAGACACTCCACAAAGCATTCTCTCTTTTTTTTTTTTAATTGTAAGCCCCTCATAGAAAAGAGGTTTTCTATTGCTTTTGTGTGTGGCTTATAATTATCCATACAATGACATCAACTGATGATGCAGCAGTTTTTAACAGAGCCTGCCTTAGATTCAGGGTGAATTACTGGTATGCAGTAGCCGCTTGCAACTACAACTCTACAGTATATCTCTCAGCACAGTTCCTCTCAAAGTTTATTTTTGTCTAACTGAATTGTGTCTGTTTTTGTCCCTGCCCTGTATTCCCAGCACCTAACACAGTGCCTGACTCACAGCAGGTGTGGAATAAAAACAAAAACAAATGCATGTTTAATGAACTATCACTGTATATGCTTTAAATTCTAGCTATTTAGAAACTGCAGACCAAAAATACCCTTGATAAAAACATGCATCACTACACTCAGTGGGGTTGACCAGACAATGCATAATCATAAACTAAATGGATAATGATGAAACTGAAGTACACATCAGTTCTAAGTAAAAAACAAGAAGTACAGGCCTTGAGAACCAGGACCAACTAAAGCCAAGTCTGATGATGCTCTGATAACCTCCTTCTTGAAAGCTTTTGGAGTTCTAGAAATCAATGTTTGCAAGTGCATGGTAGTGATTTTTAGCCTTTGCCAAGCAGTGCAAGGCAGGCAGTCTTCTCAGTTGAACAGCAAAATAAAGTCATCAATAAACTCCAGGACCACACTGGAGAAGAGACTGGCAGTTCTGCAAAAGATTAAAAATAGAGTTGCCATGTAACCTAGCAATTCCACTTCTAGGTAGATAGACAAAGGAAATAAAAACATACATCTATATAAAAACTTATAAACAAATTTTCATAGCAACCTTATTGATAATAGCCAAAAGTGGAAATAGCTCACAAATCTATACCCTGATAAATGGATAAACAATATATGGTATATCCATGCAATAGAATATTATTTGGCCATCAAATGGAATAAAATACTGATATATGCTACTATAAAGATGACCTGTTAAAAATTACGCTAAGTGAAGGAAGCCAGACAAAAAAGATCATGTATTATATGATTTCACATGCACAAAATGTCCAGAAAAGGCCAATCCATAGAGACAGAAAATAGATGACTGGTTTGGGGCGCTGGAGGTAGGATGGGGGAAATGAGGCATGGCTACTAATGGGCACGAGGTTTCTTTGGGGGTGATGAAGATGTTCTAAAATTGATTGTGGTAATAGTTGCATAACTCTGTGACTATACTAAAAACCATGGAATTATACACTTTAAATGAGTGAATTGTATATTATGTGCATCATAGATCAATGAAGCTGTTGTAAAAAATGAAGGATAAGAATTCATTTAATAGTCTACTGTATGTTGGTAGGCTTTAGTCATAGGGAGTAGTGAAAGTCTATGGAAGGATATATCATCACAAGTGCTCTGTGACTTAGGACAAGTCATTTCAACTCATTAAGTCTTGGCTTCCTGATCCGCATGGCAGGAATTCAGCAGATGTCGCTGGTACCTGCTCCCATCCTTGGGCATCACCAAAGCTTTCTTTCTGCAAGACTCCATGTCTCTCCACCTAAGGGCTTTCTCTGGCCATAGCAACATGCTTGGCCCCCACACAGGACACACCAGGAATGCCTGGGAGTCAATGGCCCTGGAAGTAGTTCTCAACAAGTCACAAACAAGAGCTGGTGAATCAATACCCCATCTTCCTCACCAATCACGTGGTGTAACACAGCAGTGTGCTTTGTGTCTCTCTGACATACCAAGGAGGATTAAGCCCCAGTTATCCACAGCAGCAGCCTGTTCATTAATGCATCTATCCTGCCTTCCCTCCCTTTTTCATTTCCTACCAGTACTTTCTGGCATCACCTCCCAAATAAACTACCTGTAACAAACCCTTGTCTTTCCATCTGTTTGCTTCTAAGGGAACCCAACTTAAGACAAGAGGTAGAGTGCCTTCTTAGGACTGTTGGAAGGATGACGTAAGATTATACATCGAGTGTTTCAGCACTGTGCCTGGCCACTTAATAACCATTAACTATCACCACTATTATCATTACTGTTGTTATTATTACTGAAAACAAATAATTAACTTAAAGTTTTCATCAGATCTTGGCTCACTGAGAAGCCTTCCTTGACCTCCCTATGTATGTGAGAAATGCCAAGCTAGTACTGTCATTATTATTTCACTAGTGAGCATCCAGTTAATTATTTTTCCCTCCGTTGACTCTAGGTTATCAAAAACCTTATCCAGCAAACTGCACAGATTAAGTAATAATTCATTTTCTCTCCCATGTTTTATTGATCAAAGATACATATAACTGCCAATCAGAGCTTTTGATCAGCTTGAAATTACTAAAGTCACCACACAGAGCTAATATAATTCTAGTCAAAACCAAAGAATCTTGATGTTTTTGTTAGTCTGTCTGTGAAGCTTCATCATGTGTAGAAGCAGGATTACATTAGATTTTCTGAAATATTTTAAGATACCATGCAGACCTCCATTGCTACCATCATGGTCTCCTTAGACCCAGAAGTCTCATGCTGGCAATTGCTAATCTCATAAACAAAAATTCATTAAGAAATATGCTTATTTTTGTTGTAAAAATCACATCAGTAAAATCTTTATTGCCATATTTGTCAGTAACCTTTCCTTATATAATAAAAAATAAAGAATAGATTTTTAGCAATATATTTTTTATCTTGACCTTCCACAATGAAATACTCTCAAATTTAACAGTGGCTGGGTTACTCTAAGATGCCACACCATTTCAAATTTCCCACTACAATATTTAGAGTTCACAGAGTATGTGGAAAACTAATAGGAGAAAGAAAGGAAAGAATGAGCAGTATACAACACTGGAGCAAAGGGAATATCCATTTCTCCATTGCTTAAAGCAAGCATCACTTATTGGTGCTGTGTTAATAGGCAGATGCACCATCTATATTTGCTTGGCTCTCTGAATTCACTCACCCTTCTCTGCCCCGCTCTGTCCTTAGGTCCATCACTGGGAAGCCTTGTCTTCTGGTTTCCAGCTGAGCTCAGTAGATGAAGAGCACCAGCAAGACATCAGAGGTGAAGAAGGAACAAGTCAATGAGTCAATTCTTCTGGTTTCCTTCCTAAAGGTCATGAAGGTTGGCTGCATCCCTCACCTGAAGACCACAGTACTGTAACAGGCAGCCCTTTCCGTGCATCTCTCTGGTTCTGGTAACTACTCTCACCCTTTATCCCATAACCTTTGTGGTGACAATGGTGCCCCACCATTTCTGGGAGAAAGCTGAAAAACCTCTTGTGATTTTTCTACACATTTCCCACCATCTTTGTCAATGGTTACTTTATTACATTCTCTTCAATTTAATCAGTTTAATCGTGTCATTTATTCTCTGCCAGGACTGTCACTAATATACCCAGAGAACCTAACCACAAACTAGAGGGCAAAAAACAGGTTGATGTGGCCCATGCAGGCCAGCATCTCATAGCACAGGGAGTGGAAAGTGGTGGACAATGTTTCTGGAAGTGCCAATATGCTATATCTCAATTCCCAATATGTAAGAAAGATATACAACATAAAACCCACAAGGTTGGCATGACAACTAAATAATATGATCCATGGGAACCACTTATACACTGTCTAGAACACAGTAAATAATTAATAGACATTAGCTACTGTTATTATAGTAAAGTGTCTGTAGAAAAACTCTGTTAATTTTTTACTTTGCTTTCCCATATGCTTGGATCTGAACTCACATTAGAGAAGTTAATAGGATAAATTACCTGCATGAACACTAGCCAACACTCATTGAGAGTTTACTATTTGCCAGGGATGATGCTAATTATTTTCCAAGTATTGTCTCGTGTAACACAACAGTACTATTAGGGAAGTACCATATTTTTTGGACTATAAGATGCATGGACCGTAAGACACACCTAGGTTTTAGAGGAGGAAAATAGGAAAAAAAATTTTGAAGCAAAAAAGGTGGTAAAATATTTAATAACATAAATAACATTATTTCACCAATGTAAATGTAAACAGAACTCAAGTAAGCTACTTTTGGACTATAAGATGCACCCCCATTTTCCTCCTAAATCTGGGGGGGAAAGTGCAACTTTTAGTCCAGAAAATATGGTAATGTAAAATTATTCTTTTACTGATGAGGAAACTAAGTAGGCTAATAGGCTTAGGAAGCTTCCCAACCTCACATGGTGCAAATTTGGTAGAAGTGGCACTTGAACCTAGTGCTATGTATCCACAGCCAGTACCCAGGATTACCTGCTTATAAGAGACTGATTCTTTGGACCAAATTGCTAGCAATTTGATGGTCATGGAATCAGGTTGTCTGAGTGTTGAAAATGTCTATGAATTTATCATTGTCCAAACTCCTTTCAAGGCAATATGCTGTAATTGTACATTTACTTCAACACAATGTTCTAACAAAGCATATAGCAAAGTGACATGTGTTGAGATCGTGATCCTGTTGGAAAGGAGTCTTATAAAACTTGCCCTAAAGAAAAATGACCAACAAACAGATGCAGTGTTCATGGTCCTCTTTGTGGTAGCTCGGTGGGTCTCCAGAAGACAATGGAGACTTAGAAAAACACACTGAGTCCCCCAGTTTGGTGACTATTCAAGGACATAAAGGACACAAGTCCTGTTGCAGGTACAGCTCTCTACACACGAAGAGCACCGGCTCTACTCTCTACACATGAGAGCTGCACCAGCAACAGGACTTATGTCCTTTAATAGTCACCAAGCTCCCCACGGGGGAGACAGTCATGGACGCCAGAGACAGTGTGGGTCAGTGGTGAATAGATCTCCTCTCTGGAGCTCTCTGGGCCTCCCTCCACTCAAGCCAGGGCTGTGACTGTCTAGGGAAGTACATGAGAGCCCTGCAGATGCTGTATGTGGGGGAACTGGGCATCCTGACACAATGAGACTAACTGCCATGAATGGAGCTTGTGCAGTGAGTGATTTAGTCCTGTGAGTGGTGTGGTCCGTTTTGGTGCTGCTCGTCAGGGAATCCAACATTTGCATGGTGAGCTACGTCACGGGCTTGGGCAGAGATGAAAAGCCCTGTCCTACTTCAGTTTTACTAATGCAAATGGCTAAATTTTAGCGGCCACTGCTGATGTCTACACCTCCAGCAGAGGGTGGGACATAGCTTATGAGGTCTATTAATATGTGTTGAATCAATGAAAAGCCATCCCTTCTGTGGGAGCACAGACAGCCTTTTTTCTCCAGAGAATTAGAAGGGGTGGTGGAAGTAGAGGAATGAGATACACTGTTGGCAGTACGTAGTCTCACAATGATTCCTGTACATAGTCTCACACACTTTGAGATAAGACTTCTACACACACCAAAATATGGCTATTTTGTTCTGTACCCTCATTTGGCCACAGGTGATTGATCCAAGGAAAGGTACCTGAACCTAACTGAACAAATAAACTTCTCAGGGATTTGAAATTCAGGATATAAAACCATGGTGATAGGTGACATCCAAGCGGAAGCTTGTCAGGTGTGGAGTTGAAGAAGCTCCACAAATTCTAGCACTCAGGCATGTTTTTGTTTCCTTCTTTCATGAGTCAGCCCCTCCTTTGGTTTCACACACATACCATGACCCCACTCTTGTAGACTGCATTATGTCACCTCCAAAAAATATGTTGGAGTCCTAACACTCAATACTTGAGAATATGACCATATTTAGAGATAGGGTATTTATAGAAGTAATCAAATTAAATGAGGTCATCAGGGTGGGCCTTAATCCTATATGACTGGAGTCCTTATAAGAAGGGAACATGTGGACATGGATGCAGATATGCACACAGGGCAAAGGCCATGTGAAGATAAAGGCAGAGATTGGGTTGATGCATTCACAAGCCAAGGAATGCTGAAGATTTCCAACAGACCACCAGTAGCTAAAAGAGAGGCATTTAACTGATTCCCCCTCAGAGTTCCCAGAAGGAACAAACCCTATCCACGTTGATCTTTGACTTCTAGTTTCCAGACTGTTTGAAACAAAATTTCTGTTGTTTAACCCACTCAGTTTGCAGTTCCCTGTCACAGCATCCCTAGCAAAGTAATACACACAACAACAATATTCTTCTTCCCTTTTTGTCCTTATTTAATATTAGAGTGGATGCCTGTTGCCTGATATCAAAAGAAACTTAATTGATACTCCAAGTAAACCACAGTAAAGACTGATTCTGATTTCAAATGAAGTATATCGTTGTTCATGTAAGGACTGTGGCCCCTATCAAACAATGAAAACAATATTGAGTTTGAAAACCAAAGCAGCTCATAATTAATAAAAAGATACTGTATCACAAAGACCAAGGAGATACACTTAGGCCAAAGAAAAAAGTCATCATATGTCTTTCTCAGGTATGTGAAGGATGAGAAAAACAATTTTGATGTAAAGAAAGCTTTATTTCTCTATTGCTAGCATGAATGGCAGAAAATAAAGAAGCCCTTAAGGGCAAATAAATTAATTTTTGCCTCAGTTCCTATTATAGAAAAGACAATTATAAAAATAAATGCACACATTGAAGTATTAATTCTATTAAGAATTGGCAAGAGATTTCTCATTATGGGTTAAATGTAACTCACCTCCCCCGCTCCCCCCCCAAAAAAAAGATGTGCTAAATTCCTAACCTGTGAATGCAACCTTATTGGAAAATGTAATATAGTTAAGAAGATAAGGTCATTTGGGTGGAACCTAACCCAATATAGCTGATATCTTTCTAAGAAGAGGAACATTCACTGTTAAGACACAGGTACACAAGGAAATACCATGTGAAGGTAAAGGCAGAGAATGGAGTGATTCAACTACAAGCTAAGGAATACCTGGGGCTACCAGAACCCAGAAGAGGCAAGGAAGGATCCTCCTCTACTGGAGGATCTGGAGGGAGCATGGCTCTGTCAACACCTTTTTAAAAAAGTATGTTTTATTGATTATGTCATTATAGTTGTCCCAATTTTCTCTCTTTATCATCCTCTACCTGGTACTCCCATTCCCTCCCACAATCCCCACCTTAGTTTATGTCCATGGGTCATGTATATAAGTTCTTTGGCTTCTCCATTACCTGTATTATTCTTAATATCCCCCTGTCTATTTTATACCTACAATTTATGCTTCTTATTATTCCCTGTACCTTTTCCCCCATTCTCCCCCTTCAACCTCCCAGATGATAACCCTCCAAATGCTCTTTCTATCTATAATTCTCCAAATGATCTCCATATCTATGATTCTCTTCCTGTTTTGGTTTGCCTAGCTCATTTTTATTTTTAGATTCAGTTGTTGATGGTTGTGAATTTGTTGCCATTTTAATATTCATAGTTTTGATCTTCTTGTTCATAAATAAGTCCCTTTACCACTTCATGTAGTAATGGCTTGGTGATAATAGCTTTATCTTGTCTGGGAAGCACTTTACCTGCCCTTCCATTCTAAATGATAGTTTTGCTGGACAGAGTAATCTAGATTGCAGGTCCTTGCTTTTCATCACTTTGAATACTTCTTGCCAGTCCCTTCTTGCCTGCAAAGTTTCTTTTAATCACCTGAAGTCATCTGACAGTCTTATGGGAACTCCTTTATAGTTAATTCTCTGCTTTTCTCTTGCTGTTTTTAAGATTACCTTTATCTTTAACCTTTGGCATTTTAATTATGTGTCTTGGTATGGTTTCCTTGGGTCAAACTTGTTTGGGACTCTGTGTTTCCAGGACTTGTATTTCTATGTCCTTTACCATATTAGGTAAGTTTTTCTTCATTATTTTTTTGAGTAAGTTTTCAATTTCTTGCCCTTCCTCTCCTCCTGGCATCCCTATGATTCGGATGTTTGTACATTTGGAGATATCCTAGAGGCTCCTTATACTATCCTCATTTTTAAAAATTTTTTTTTCTTCTTGCTGTTCTGGTTGAATTCTTATTTCTTCCTTATGTTCCAATCATTGATTTGAGTCCCAGCTTCATCCCCTCCACTGCTGGTTCTCTGTAGATTCTTCTTTATTTCACTTAGCGTAATCTTCATTTCTTCCTGGGTCTTTTTTATGTTGTTCAAGTACCCAGTGAGTTCCTTGAGCATCCTGATCACCAGTGCTTTGAACTCTGCATTTGATAGGTTGATTATCTCCACTTCATTTAGGTCTTTTTATGGGGTTCTGGTCTTTAATTTGCTCTTTAATTTATTTCTTTGTCTCCTCAATTTGGCAGCCTCCCTGTGTTTGTTTCTGTGTACTAGGTAGAGTTGCTTTGACTCCCTGTCTTAGTATCATGGCCTACTGTAGAAAAGGCACCTGTAAATTGTATGAGGTGGAGCCTTAGGTAATCGCCAGGGCAAAGCAACCCTCTTCACCACTTTGTGGCTCTGTGTGGGGGTGGGGCTTAGAGAGGGGACAATGCCACTGCCTGGCTTCTGGAGGTTTGTCTGGCATTTGCCCTGTTTCCAGTCACTTTACTTACTCCCTGTATGTGACTGCTGCCCTTCCAGCTGTTGCCCTGGTCCTGAAATCTAGAGGGGTGGGTCTATGTATGTTCTAAGTCCATGCAGGCCCTTTAAGCAGAGTCTCCTGTGATTCTGGCAGTTTCTTTCCGCCACCTCAACCTCCACTAGTGTTTATAGCCAGAAGTTATGGGAATTTATCTTCCTGACACTGGAACCCTGGGCTATGCGGTCTGACCTGTGGTTGGGATTGCTTGCTCTGAAGGTATACCTCCTGATTTTTATCCACCACATGTGAATGTGGGACTGCCCTTTCCACTGCTACTACCTCCCTGGGTCACACTGCATCTCCACACCTCTCTGCCCATCTCTGCATTTCTGCCCCTCCTACCCATCTGGATGAATGTGGCTTCTTTAAATCTTTGGTTGTAAGATTTCCATACAGCTCGATTTTCTGATGGTTCTGGGTGTTGTTTTGAGGTCTAGTTGTAATTCTTTCTGTGGTTGCACAAGGAGGCAAAGCATGTTTACCTATGTAACCATCTTGACCCGAAGTTCCTGTCAACACCTTGATATAGAATTTCTAGCCTCTAGAGCTGTGAGAAGATAAATTTCTGCTGTTTTAAGTCACCCAATTTGTGGTCCTTTGTTATGACAGCCCTAGAAAACTCATACACCCCTGTCTCGGAATCTTGCCATGGGTCACAGAGGAGGATTACTTGGGGTGATGTAGCAGCTATTTAGACTCTCTGACAATGTAAAGTTGAAAGATATTCATATTAACCGAACCCCTTAAGTAATGTTGGTAATATTGAAAGTGATATTAATTACTTAAAAAGTCCAGGTAGGAGATACATAAAACACTTTTTATTTCTATTTCTAGTCCTCATTAAAATATTTTCAGTAAGTTAATGTTAATATATGCAGTATGTTACAGTCATAGTTGAGCACTGGTTTGATTCAAGCCAGAAGGATTAGTAATTTTGTACCTTTTGGTACATTTTCAATAAAAGTTGCTTTTGAGTGGAGTAAAGAAAACAACTGAGAAAATTCGAGGAGGAGAAAGAGCATCCTAAGCAAAATCTTTGAAAGCAACTAACAGCAAACTTTGTCTTATTCTGTGTCATTAAACTCTGTTCTTAGAGGGAAAAGAAAAGACATGGCCAGCATAGTTGGTGAAAAGTTCTTCTTTCACTTTCCGACAAAGATCCTCAGGGCTTTGATCTTTTGGTTTTCCCAAATAATGATTTGTTTGGTCTAAAAATAATTCTTCTGCAAGGATAAAACAGAAGTTTATTTTCTGGGAGTGTTAAAGGGAGCACGCTGAACTCTAACAGGGGCAGAAAAAGATAAATCTATTGAAGACATGCCATGTGTTAAATTTACTGCTGATGTTCCAAGAAAATCTTCCTTAATATTTTTAGACTAAGATTAACGTATTTGCAGACAAGTTTAGAATATAAAGAGTCTAAACTGAACATCTGTTTTATTGTCTTGGTCCTAGAGTCAACCTTCTGGCTTAAAAATTTAGAAGGCAGATTTGGAGGAGTAAATACATAATTTTGGCTTATCCAAATCATTTGCTCATGTGCTGAGGGAATCAAAAAGGCTTCTAATTTCTTTGTTTTGACAGAAGATTAACTTTAGAAGTACTGGCTTTACTAAGCATTGTATGACAGTGTCTTTCAATGTCCATTAAATAATGCTTAGTACAGTAAATGTTAAATTACCATGTTATATCTCCATAAATACATGTGAAGCTCATATGAATGCCAAATGTATTCAATATGGTCACTTCTATTACAATAAATGCCAAATGAATTCATAGTGATGAGGCACTTAAAATGTCATACACTTCCAACTAGACCCATCATGAATTCATTACTGCCATGTGACACCCATTCGTGTCAGTGTTTCCATTTTAACTACTATTTTTAGCAGTTCATAATAAAATTCCATCTCAGGAATTGATTCTCATTGAAAATATAGAAAATGAACTCTAACTCTGAGAAGGTAGTAACAAAATTACTTTTGGTACATTGCAAAAGTCCCCACACCCCCAATCTGCACATTTAATGTTTATATAAACAAATATGGACTCTCTGGTTACAGTTTTTGAAATTTTATATCCAAAGAAAATTTAAATTTCATAAGTTTTATCCTTGAACAAAGAGAAGTTCTGCCATAATGTATCTTGGTAAAATTTTACTCAGTTTTGCAACGTTCTTATCAGTTGAGGCAGATGTGTCAGAACTACACAGAAGAGACACATGTGAACATTGAGGGACCGTAGGGTAACTGTTTCAGTCAAGACACAAGCATGGATACTATCTGATTTCATGATCCAGTATTTCCATTTTTCCAGGATTATCCAAAAATATCAAGTCTTCAAATACCTTTTTACTTTATTTTTATTGTTTACCCTACTACAGATGTCCCCAATCCCTTGCTCTTCCCCTACTTCCCTCTGGCCATCACCACACTGCAGTCGGTGTCTACGGCTTATACACACATGTTCTTGGGCTAATCCCCTCACCTTCTTTCCTGACCACCCTCTGTGAGTGGGAGGTAGAAGTAGTGGGAAAGTAGACAATATAGATAGCAGGAGGAAAAGAAAGCTGGAGAAATACAAAATGCAGATTGATGCATGTCACATCCAAATAGGTAGTAGGAGTAACCACCATCTCTAGCTGAGGACTCATAGGTCCTTACAAGGGTAGATATAAAGTTAAAATATAAATTCTGATAGCACTGATATCAGCCATCTATTATTGATAGTAATCAGAGTTAGGAATAAAAAAGTGAGACAACCTTAAACTTTCTCATAAAATCTGACATTTTAATATATGTATACATGTTATTAGTAATAATTCAATTGTGTTTATGTAATTTGGTATAGCATATATATATATACATATATATATGTATACACACATTATATACATATTTGTCTAAATGTAGATTCTGCTTACAACACTTTGAACTTCATTCTACTGTCTATATAAATCATTTTGACTTGCAATGAATTTCTAAGAATATATATTTCATGTTACTGAAATATAAATCAGATATGTTGACTAGAGATTTTGTTTTGTTATTGAGTCAATATTAAAATTAATTTTGTATGAGGAGATAGGACAATTTTAATCAGAGTGCCAGAGTTTCAATAAAATATTTCACAAGTAATACTGCTACTTATGTTTGAACTCACATTTTTGAGAAACTATTGATGTCCTTCTATCCATTATTCTATTTGTCTACCTATCCCTCCTTCCCTCTCTCCATCCACTCATCTATCTCTCCATGCATCCATCCTTCCATGCATCCATCCACTAATCCACTCAATTACTCATAAAAGAGTTATAAATGTCTACTTTTTAGTAGATGTTGCAATAGACATGGGGGGAGGGTAGAAGATCAGAAAGACACATACTTTTCCTTCGAGGAGTTCAATTGATTGTGGGAAAGAGAAGTTACAAGATACCAGGAAAAGTCTTATAAAAGTTGGAAATACAAAGCTCTAGGGAAGGACAAAAGAGAAGACTATTTATTTCCTTCAAGGGGCCATAAACACCTTCACAGAGGATGCGACAACCAAGCTGAGGCCACCAAAGAAACTGAGGTCCCTGGGAAAGTGCGCAGAGGCCAGGTCTGGAGGTAGCTGTTTTATCACGGCCACTTAACACTGCCATCCACCTGCCTATATCTTCTGAAATATTTTTGAGAGTAATAATACCTTTGCCTTGCCACAATGCTTTATTTCCATAACTTTTAAACATTCAGCAAGGTGGCAGGTGCAAAGTGAAGATTCCTTTCTTTGCAAGTGAGACATTATCACAGAGGAGGGGGTTTTACTACACAGGCGTAAAACCACAGCAAAAAAGGATAGGTCTGACACAAGAAAAATTAAATGAAAACAAATAAAACAATACAAAACCCTTGATATATACTACAGTAAAAAGTCTTAAGAGGCTTTTTGTTGTTGTTATAGTTCCTCCATCTTACAGAAATTGTGAATGGTGCAGAAAGTCGTACTTCACATCCTATAGGGTGATACTCTCAGCTCTCGCTCTCAGTATGTATGGGGAACATGAGCTTAAAACCCATTTGTCACTTGGTCTGGGTGTGTTGCTGAGATCTACACTGAGGATCTGCACACTAGGACCCAAGGGTCAAATCTGGCCCTTGGCTTGTTTTTGTAAATAAAGTTTTATCAGAACACAGCCATACCCTTTTTTTTTTACATATCATATATGACTACTTTGTGGCTACAATGGCACATTGAGTGACTGGAACAAAGATGTTATGGACTGAAAGCCAGAAATGTTTGCTATTTTGCCCTTCACACACACACACACAAAATATTTGCTACCCTTGATCTACGTTAAGTTCCAAGTGAGAAATGTTTTTGAAATACTGAAAGCTCTGCTTAATCTGTTTTATCCTTAAGAACAACAAAAACAAAATACAATGACTGTTTCCATTTTGTTTTGGCTACCAGGGAATTCAATGAAAATTAAAGCAACTTTATAAGTCATGATTGTCAGATAACTGTGTCATACATTCTCAATGGTCAATACTATTTACTTTAATTTCTATTTCTCCTTGAGTATTTTTTATTATTGTTCAAGTACAGTTGTCTCCATTTTCACCCCACCACACCTCCCCACCTCACCCATTCCCCCTCCCACCCTCGACCTACCCTCTTTGGCTTTGTCTATGTGTCCTTTATACATGTTCATTGATGGCCCTTTCCCTATGTGTATTTTTAAAATGTATTTTGTTCAGATGTATTTTAACTACTTTATTGAGTGTGTTTTGTATAAACACAATAATTTGTGAAATGAAGTAGGGAATGGATAGATAAGTAGTAATAGATTATAGAGCTATAAATCCATCCATCTGTGTCTCACTAATAGGTTAAAAACAGATTCGCAGGGTCATTATATGAATATATGTGTAGTTTTAGAAGGGGACAATGAGGGACAGGTACTCAGGTTTCCCAACATAAGCACTACTGGCATTCTAGGCCAGAGAATTCTGTTGGGGTTGTGGGCAGGGGGGTGTCCTATATATTAAAGGATGTCAGCAGCATCTCTAGTCTCTACCACTAGATGCCAGTAGCTACTCCTTCTCCACTATGAAAACCATAACTTGTCTCCAGACATTGCCAAAATCCCATGGGAAGCAATATCCTGCCCCAATCTAGAGAAAGCAGCTCCCTTGTGTATGATATCTTCATACACCTTTCTGTCCATCTGCTGTGCTCTGTTAAGAGAACAGCAATCTCATGCAGTCTACCAAAGCTCACTGAAGACACCAAGTATTGGTGAGCACATTAAGCAGCAATCCTCTTTGTCTCAGGTTAGGTCATCCCTCTGCCAGTCATACAGCAGAAGCCCAGGACTGAAGATAGTAATAGTACCAAATCCCATATGAAGAATGTCAAATTAGGACCTCCACAGCTTGCTCTTTGTGCTGGACAAAAGGAGGTGAAGTCTGTCATGTACTCTCAGCCCTGGTAAGATGTTTCTCCTGATCTCTAAAGACAGTAATGAATTGATAAATGGCTAAGTAATGAATTAGGTTATTTCCTAAGGCTAGAGGTCAAGAAAAATTAAATACTCAATCTCTAGGGGTGTGAGTTGATCAAGGGCTATTTAAGTGTCTTCACAGCAGTGGAAGCAGGACCTGAATAAGATGCAGAGACTGACAATATTGCCTGGACCCTCTCTCTCAATAGATTGTGGAATCAGCTGACACTGATGATTGTAGAGGATGCAAAAAATGTGCGATTACCTCAATGACGGGGGAAGCCAGATCACCGGACAAAGGAAACTCGGTTCATGAGTAGCATGTTTTGTCTGGTTTACACCAAAGCCTCCAGAGACTGAATTTAGAACTATCTGCGTAATTGATTATAGCAGTCTAAGTTGTATCTCAATTAATATATCCTTTAGGACAAAGACAGGTTTATATTTCCTTGTTCCCCAAAATGTCTTGGACATGAGAGCTCAGTAAGTATTTCATTGACTTGACAGATGCTTGGAGTCTTATCCACAGATCAAACATATGTAGTCTGGTAACAGCCAAGCCATCAATCAGAGCCTCACATAGAAGGAATCTTCTGCTAATAACATTTTTATCATGATTTTTTCCATTTAAGTCTTACAAACTTTCACTACTGAATACTTAGTTTTATATACTAAAAGACAAAATCTTTCATGAACATTTTTATCATTTCAACAAAATTACACTTTAGGAGGTCTGTCCTGCAAAGGTACATTATGAAAACTGACCTGTTGAGTGCTATTATCTGACTCATGCCACTAAAGCAATATATAATATATTCATGTGCAAAGAAGAAATCATGCCTGTATTTCTTTTCTATGCATAAGAAAGGAATCTGCAACAAAGGCAATTAGAATATAAGAACAGAAGATCAGTAAGTGGGAAATGACAATAACTCTAAATGCTAAACTATCAAATCAAATATGTGATTAAATGTATATAACTCAAAAGAGCAATTAGTCATGCACCATAAGGTATTTTAGACACATATTGATAGTACTAGAGCAGAGTTATTATCTTAAAATGAGAATCAATTAGCTCCTTCTTTTCTCGGCATACAAATAATTTAGTTTTTCTAGGGAGGCAATCAAGGATACTGGATAGAGTGTAGACTTCAGAGTTACACAGAGGAACTGAGTGCAAATCTTGGGATCACTCATTTCAGCTCAGTCACATTACTCATCTGTAACTGGAAGAAATGCAATACAGTCATCTCTCGCTATATCACAGTTCACTTATTGCAGCTTCACTGTATCACAGGTTTTTTAAAAAAAATATATCTAATTCTGTGTCATGGAGTTTTCGCTATATTGTGGGATTTTGCAGTATATAGGTATTTATATAATGTTTATGATTTTAATTATTTTAGTCTAAAAAATTTAAAACAATATAAAAATGTTCATTCAAACATACTAAAAGAATATTAAATTGAAATACAAAATTTCATCTCGTCGTCATCACCTTCATCGCCATCAGTACTGCACAGCTACATAATTCATGACCTTCGTCATTCAAGTGGTAGTATACTTCACTGGTGAGTACCCCAATAGAATTTTATATGTTGTTAAAATTACATAGGTTTAGGAGTGTAGAAAGTGTTTAAGAGCATATGAAGTGTTTATGAGAGTGTAGGAAAGGTTAATAAGAGAGTGGGAAAGGTTTATAGGAGTGTGGGAAGGGTTTATAAAGCCTTAAAATATATATAAATAATAAAATAAATATAACACCGCTACTTTGCGGATTTTCACCTATTGCAGGGGTCTCTGGAACATAACTCCAGTGATAGGTGAGGGATCACTGTACTGTATCATGGGAAGAAGCTGGATATTCTGGGAAACCTGAGTCCCAATCAGGACATCATAAGTCACCAGCTCTGTGACCTTTGGCAAATCTCATATTCTCTTTGAGCTTCAGTTTCACATCCTTACAGTGAAGTTATTCTACCTCTACCTGTGTTCTTGTTTTATAGGCATTATCCCAGGCCAGTGCATATACTGCATGGTTTACATCAAACAGATCAGTGCATCCATCATAAAGTAAAAAAACTGCATAGTGAGAATGCCCTGGGGCGGACACCTGTGACGTACTTCTCACCCAAATGACATCCACTGGGAAAGCCCTTTTTGTCCCCTCTATGTGGTCCTCTGCACGTATGATAGCCTGGATTTCTACTGTCAGAGCACTTATTACAGAGTATTTTAAGTGACTATGTGCAAGGGAAAATGATTAAAAATCACCATCCACGTGCTGGTATAAGGATATATATAACAGCCAGGGAAATGGAACAGAGTGCAGAAATGGACCACACATAACGGCCATTTGATTTATGACAAAGAGGTGTCTATAATTCAGTAGGGAAAAGGATAGTTTCTCAATGAATGATGCTAAAGCAATTAGGGAAAAATAATCAGTCTTGACCCTACCTCACAGTATGCACAAAATTAATTTGAGGTGAAAATTTATCATAAAAGCTAAAAAATCAAGCTTTGAGAAGACATGATAGAAGATGTCTGTGACCATGGGATATGCAAATATTTCTTAAGCAAGACACAAAATGCAACAAGTAGAAAAATTAATAATTGTTCTTCATTAAAATATCAAACATCTGTTTATCAAAAGACACCAATAATACAGTAAAAGATAAGCATAGTCTAAGAGATGGCACTCGCAATGCACACATTTAACAAAGACTTAAATTCAGAATTTATTAAAAAGTTCCTTAAATTACGACTAAGGGAAATTTCTTTTAAATGGAAAAAACCTGTTTTATTCTGGAGACCACTTTGGGTCTGGATACAAGTAGCTGAGACTGGAACTCAGTGAAGGAGCAGGGGCAGAGAATATACTCAGCATGTAACAAACCCAGCATACTTGGTAGAGAAGTAAAGAAAGGATGAGGAGGGAAATGGGAAAAGAAAACTGTGGGATGTGAGAAATAGAGAGCTGGGTGTCGGCAGCCCATACACACACACACACACACACACGTACATATACATACATACGTGTGTGTGTGTGTGTGTGTAGTGCCTGAAGTACACTTAAGAAGAGTCATGTTTAATATTCCATTGGGAGTTGATACAATCTCCAAATATAACTTCCCAGAATTTCAATGACATGTGCTAAGCATACAGGGTTTATGTAAATATTTGTGAAGGTAAAGGGAGGGGCTATCCTCTACAAGTGAATTGTGGAATGTGAGGAGAATGATAAGGCAAAAACAACTAAATAAGCAGAAGCATGACATTGGAACTAGAGATGAACGCTGGCATGTGAGTCCCCTGAAATCCCCAACACTTCTCAGATGTCTGTGAACATTCACAAGCCATGGAATGGAAGTTGGCACTGATGTTATTTAGATTGCACAGGCAGGGAGAACCCAGGTGATTCAGCAACATAGTTTCAATGCTCCTCTCCCATTAAGCCCTTCAACGAACTCAAAATGCTTGATATATAGTGGAATGAATGAATAAATGAATGAACATATTCATAAATGAAAGTTAGGCATTTTGTTCACTGTGGTCAGTTTTCATAGTTTTGATTACCTTTTACATCTTATTTTTGCTGATATCTTTGCCTTTGTCCATTTTTCTATCATTTGCCAGGAACTCCCAGTCACATGCTTAGTTTATTGTCTATCTACAAAGCAACATTTCAACCCAAATGTGTACCTTCTCCATTTGGGAAATGAGTTGCACTATAGCATACATCAATTCAAATGTATTTGCAAAATAATTACTCCTCTTTCATACTCAAGGCTTGTTATCTGAATAAATGTTTCCCTAATAAAGCATGCAGCTGGGCTGAGTTTGAGAAATACAACAATTAGGAGTCATGGGACAAGAGCTCAAAAAAGGGTTCCCTTTAAACACCAGCATTTGCTTCCTACATCCCTGATTAGGAGAAATGGGGCTTGTATGTGACTGCCAACACAGCGCTGATTGCTAATCAAGTGGCCATGGTATGTGTGAGCAAAAGAAAATTAGAAAACAAATGTAGATGCTGATTAGTTTTCTGCAAACATCTTGGGAGATGTGTGAAGTAGGAGCCAGCTAAGGTGAGGCAAATAAGAAGAATCCAGTTCTTTCTGCTTTGCCAGCCTCACCTGAGTGTAAATCTAGAATTTTAAAAAGAAACTATGGAACAGGGCACTAAACTGATTGCAAATCCAAATGAATCTATGGGGTAAGTAGTTGTGACAATCATAACCACAATTATAACTGTTAAGGTTAACTACTTCATGAGTTGGTTAATTTTACCTTCTCCATTTTACAGGTGTAAAAAAAAATGAGATTCAGCAAGTGGGTAATTTACTCAAGGCAATGTATATACTACATGACTGACCAGCATTTTCACTGAGCTCTTCATTCCCAAACTTTAGGCATAGAATCTAGCCTATAGTGGAATGAAATATACCCACACAAATCAAAGGCTCATAAACATTTCCAAAAATACCAGTAACAAACAAATTTGAGAAGTAGACTTAAAACATTAGAGCGTCAGGGTCCTGGGGTAGAGGTAGGAAAGGGCTCCTTAAAAGCCCTCATTCTGGAGGAGTGGGAAACAACCATGGTTGTGGAGGAGACTGAATGGTACTTTTCATTTCCACTTTTTTAAAATAGGTTTCTACCTTTTCGTAGCATCAGCTATGTACTTGAAACTATGTACACGGGAATCTCACCTGAATATTGGTTCAGGTATATGAGTAACTGTTACTGTTCTGTCAGCTGGCATGCCTGTAACTCACCTAACAACCAAATTTGGGGACTATTTGGAAGAGAACACAAGTTCTGCCACCTCATTTTACCCAGAGAGTGTTTTGTGACTGGCACACGACCTTTCTGAGACTGATTGTCTTTGGGTGGCACCCAGAGGTGTGATGGAGCTGTCTTATTCCAGCTTATGAGAACCAATAATGCACATTCTTCCCGAGTGATGTCATATTGGCAACTATTTCTGACTGGAGTCTTGACAGAAGTATTTACACCACAGAAATAGGTGAATGCTACAAATTATAAATATTTTCCAGACAGCCAGTTGTCAAACATATACCAGCACACTTCTAGATATATTTTTAACGTAATTAACTTCTTTTTGTACTTTGATTTTTTTTACTTAAAAACATTTATTTAAAAAGGAAATCACATCACTACTGAAGATTTAAAAAAATATGGTCTCACAGTAATAGAAGATCCCTTACAGATAAATCCGAGTGGAAATGCAACAACATTAGGACATTCTTAAGTAGATAATGGTGCTTAAAAAAATAATGATCTTGACATCTACTCTCTCAGGAGATTGGCAAGTGTGGAGAGGTGCTAAAAATACACAGAAACTATGGTGAGACTTTCTACTTGAGGTAGAGAACTGATAGAGGCAAACCACTGGGGTTATCTGATAAAGAATTGATGCACCCTGGGTAGTTATTTTATATGGTGACCACTGCTTTGTAAAGCCACCTTACACACTAGAGGAGAAGCTGCCAGCATCATATCAAATCCCTCAGACCCTGCCCTCTTTCCTTTGCTCCCAATCTGAGGACTTCTCCCAGAACCACAAAAGACTCTCTGCCTGTGTAGATGGTGGTCCTGAAAGCCCCTCTAGTGGGAATAGCCCTGGGATTAACATCCTTTTCATGGGAGTAGCCCTCTGCCAAGGGAGTTGGGGTAAAAACACTCAAAGCAGTATGGAGCCACCTCAAAAAATTAAAAATGAAACTGCCTTTCGACCCAGCGATTTCACTTCTGGGTCGAGAAACCCAAAACACTAGTAAAAAAAAGAAACCCAAAACACTGATTTGAAAGAAGATATGCACCCCTATGTTCATTGTAGTATTATTTATAATTGTCAAGACATGGAAGCAGCCCCAGTGTCCATCCGTAGATGAGTGGAAAAACAACTATGGGACATTTACACAATGGAATTCTACTCAGCCATAAAGCAGAAGGAAATTTACCCTTTGTGACAGCATGGATGGGCCTGGAGAACACTATGCTAAGTGAGATAAGCCAGTGAGAGAAAGACAAGTACCATATGACTTCACTCATATGTGGAAACTGAAAAACAAACTGAACTAACAAGCAAAAAGGAAAGATTCATAGATAGAAAGCAGGTTGACAGCCATGGGGTGGGGGGCGTTGAAGGTGCAGGGATGGAGCAAAAAGGAAAAGGGGCTGATGGACATGGACAACAGTGCAGTGACTGTGGGGGGAGGGAAGTGTAAGGGGGAAATGGTAATGGAAAAAATACAATAAACATTGAAAAAATCAAATAAAGGGAATTGATATATCAATGTCCCTTTCCCCCCTTTCCTCAGGTGGGACCACTCTGAGGCAATAAAACTCTACATTGTTTCCAGAGTTTTTTTATAGGGTTCAACTTTAGTTATCTAACACAGCTTAATATTGCACCCCACCTTGACTCTACCTTTCTTTGTCTCCCGTCCATTTCCAGTGACGCTGCACCTTCTTAATAAACTACTTGCTCTCAAAGCTTTGTCTCTTCTTGAGAAGCCCAATTAAGAGACACACCAATTCATGTCACCTGAGGCGTCCCCCCCAGACAGTGTCTCAGGCTTTGGAGAGCAGTGGCCTGGCCAGTGCTGATGCAGGCCATGCAATGCTGCAGCTGAGTCATCTTTCCATACTTCAGACGCTCTGTAGATCGCTCAATATTAAAATCACCTCATTATCTCCTCTAAGGCTGGTGGATATCATTGATATTTGAGAGGGTTAATCTGAAAGAAACATTGATCATTTAATCCTCTCAGTTCACTGAGTTCCATTCCTGAATCAAGTCCCACACCAGGAAGCTTAGCTCTCCGTGGGAATGCATTCGCTTTATCATGATTCCCTTTTATGTCTTTGCTGAGCTAAAATATACAAAGTAACCAGGCATAGAATGTTTTTACACCTCTGGCAAAATAGCTGCTGAAAAAGCTATTCCTTGTGTAACTCAGAGTTCTTTTCAGTAAAGGCTCTTAAGATACATGGCTATCAGAAATAAATGCCAAAGGGGAAAATTTTCTCTTCCCATTAATTGGTACGCTTTTCTTTTTTTGTTTTATTCAAACAATGAGAACTATTTAAGCCAACACATTTCCATTTTTCCATGGTTATGTGGAAAGTCAAAGCAAATTTGCTACTGAATTTTAATAAGTATTCCCATTATTGTTATTCTGTATTATATTTTATGTCTTTTTAACATATTTACCCTTGTGCAATTGAACTTCAATAAACTATTTAAAAATAAATGTGGTAGATATGATCAATGAATAAACATTAAACCTATAAATGATCAAAATACTGTCTTTGCTAAAAAACACCTTTAGAAGGGAACAAGTGGATATTATTAAAGCATGACTGAAAATCATCCACATTTGGTTCACAGCAAAAACAAAGTTCCTTCATGTTCAAAGACTTGATGGATTAACGAGTGACC
This sequence comes from Micronycteris hirsuta, assembly GCA_004026765.1. Lineage (NCBI taxonomy): Eukaryota > Metazoa > Chordata > Mammalia > Chiroptera > Phyllostomidae > Micronycteris > Micronycteris hirsuta. The sequence goes on from PVJI01008419.1 coordinate 65,141, forward strand.
TCCATGATCACTGACTTGAAAAGATACATCCATTTATTTCATCACTCAGTCACAAATTGTGTGTATCTACTATGTGCATGATACTGTATTAGGGTTAGTAAGAAATTGCTGAGAAAATAGATGCTGATCCTGTTCTCATGGAATTTATAATTCTTCTAGATTCTGAGTGTGTATGCGTGAAAATAGCCTCAGTTAGAGACGGCTTCATCTGACCACCAATGAAAAGTAAAACAGCAGCAAGGGGAAATAAGGAAACAGCTTTGAAAACATGATTGTGAATATTTATGTAAATGGGTCTTGATATCTCTGAGGCCAGCACATTGCATGAGTCATGGCTTGTGTTATAGCTGTTTCAGGGGGTGGGGGGTGGGGGGAAGCAATATAACAATGAGTGTGGCCATCTTATCAACAGGGAACAGGCATTTATAGGTTTATTTTAGTGGCAGTTACTATTTTTATTTTCTTAACAAAACAGCATGGAAAACTCTGCATTACTACCTGTGTAATGACACAGAAGTCTTGACAAGAAGCTGAACCTCATCTTGTGGCCCCATTTCGGTCATGGTGATGCCCTGCAGAAGTCAAGGCACAGAGGCCTGATGAAGCATCTCTGCTCTGGGCACTCCATTTCCATGGGCTTCAAAGATGAACTCAGAGGAATCGATGAAGACCATAGGACTTGAAACCCAAGGGGCAAGTGGATGGACCAAGCCTCTCTCCTCCATCTAGCCTTGCTTTAAGCTGACATAAGCCTCACCCCATGTAAGAGTAATAGACACGAACAGCCATTTCTATCTATTCTCAGAGTGTGGGTCCAACCTTGTCTTGGTCATAGACTTTTGTAGTTAGGACAGGAAGTTTTTAATACAAACCTCATGGCCTGCAGCAGTGGTTCCCAAAGTGAGGTCTAGATGAGCAGCACTGCCACTGTTAGAACTCATTAGAAAGGAAAATTCTTGGATCCCATTACTGATTTTCTGAGTCAGAAATTCTGAAGGGGGGGGCACTGTTTTGATGAACCCTATAGTTGATTTGGATGCCCACTTAAGTTTGAGAACCACTGGCCCAAGAACCAGCATTTTCTGAATTGTTTTTCCATGTAGATCTATAACAGGGTGCAGCCAAGGATGGGGGCAGGGGTAGCAAATAGGGATTTGTAATGGGGTCCAGAACTCAGTGTTCAGAAAATACTAGAAAAAAAATATATATAGGATGTCCTCACCCCCACAAGTCTGAGCTGGGGGATGGGACGCACGGAGCAGGGCCATTTAGAGTTGTTTTGAATAGCAACAGTTTTGCAGATAACCTCTAGAACGGTCATTTAACATATCTATAACCTTTAACTGGTTTCATGGATATGTTAAACAGCTGTGGCCATGCTTTGAGCCAGGAGGATAAGAGTGACATCAACCCATGATGTAACTGGGAGGCAACTCCCCCTGGTTACAGAGCCTGTGTAAGAACTTGGAGATGATGGGCTCCATACCACAGGGCCACACCTGCCCGGACTTACTATGGCAGTCCAAGTAAGGCTGAAAAAATACGGGGATGCTGGCAGCTGTGACCAATTGTGGGAGGAGTTAGAAATGGCACAGCAGAGGAAGATTGGTGCTGGGATTTAAACCCAGGCACGGCAGCCATGCAGTGTCTTTTTGGGACCATGCAGCTTGGGCAGAGAAGAACCGCGGACTTCTATTTCTTTTACTGAGATACGGTATCCTGGACTGGGCAGAGGGAGAAGGAAGGAGTGTGCATTTGTGGGTATTCTAAAGGACTCTGGGATCTCAATGAAGACATTAAGTCATTACTCTTAAGTTTGTATAACTCTTTAAATAAATAATCCTTTTCCTTTTCACCAATCTCTGGCATTGAGAGACCTTTCCCTGGCGGCAGGCAAGGTGAACCTAGTATGGGGTGGGGGACCCCTGGAGCACAAGGGTGGGTGCATTCAGTAATAGTATGTCATTCACCCTACCTCCCCAGGTCTGTTCTGTAACAGATCCTTTTAACTTCTTTAACCACCCAGTGCTAGGAAAACAGGCTAGGAAGCAGCTGTGTCTCAAACACCACACAGGTCTTGAGACCAAAGGCACTTTACATAAATAGTTATTAGCTATTTTACCACACAAATGAAAACAGGCCCCCAGAATCATTTGATTCAGCCATCCTAAATGTTCATGCAACCCCTCATTGAAAGGTATGCAATAATGAAGAGAGAGGGGGGAGAGAGAGATAGAGAAAAGGAGAAGAGGAAGAGGAGGAGGGGGAGGATAAAGGAGGAAGAAGAAAAAGAAATTCAGTAGTACAACATACCGATTTTAAAATTAAATTAAAAGATAACTCTTGCTTTCATTTCTGCTTCTACTAAGTCATGGCTCCTCACATATTTAACTAGCAGAGTTCACTGTTCGGACCCAAGTACAGAATCTTACATTTGTTTTTACTACATTAATTGTTAATAATTCAGCCACCATTTCAGCCTACCAAATTACTTTTGTTTCCTGACTCTGTTATAAAAAATATCAACCAGAATGACATGCCATCAATATATCAAATATTTCTACTCATCATATCTTCATCAATACCAAGTATACAATGTAAAGGCCAATGCGAAGGGATAAATAGTAGCCCTGCCAACAGAAACCTTCCTCAATATGGTTTTTCATTGCCTCATGAAAAACCATACTTTCAGTGAAGATTACACACACAGCCTTCTCTGTCAAGAGTTGATTTCACTTGGCCAGCATTCGGATGATAGCCCCTTCTCTGTCTATAAGTATTGTCTTGGGAAGTTCTATCAATTCTTTAACAACTGATTCATCCTTCATTCTAATGGAGAAGTCCATGAAACAAGTTAACATTTTGCCTTATTGATCAACTAGAACAGCTAAACATACATGACTCTTGAAAAAACAACCCTTTCGCCTATTTAGGAATTATTGTCTGAAAACTAAACATTATAAAAATGAGACAAGCAGGACTGGGTTAGGGTTGTCCAAAACAAACAAGCAAACAAACAAACAGAAAGAAAAAAATAAAATGCCCAGTTAAGTTAAATTTGAATTTTAATTAAATAAGAAATAACTTTTTAAGTATAAGAATGTCCCAAATATTGCACAAATAATAAATAACTGTTTTTAGTATAGGTATGTCTCAAATATTGCATGGGGCATACTTAGCTAAAAATATACTAAAACTACTTTTAAATTACTTGCCTATATTTTTATGACCTATGTTCTTGACCAGTAATGTGGAATGCTTTCCTTGAAACCTTCCTCCAACTAGTAAATCTATATGCCTGTCTTCAAGCAAAGCAACAGCATTCTTTTCACTAACTTTTGTGATTTCCCCCCGACAAGTTAGCATGGAGCTGGGGCTGGACTGAGGCTCCTTTTTACTCAGCAGATGTCTTCTGAATATCCAGGCATGTCTGGGCTCTGTGCTAGCCATGTGCAGCTGGGGGAGAGCTCCCTGTCCCACAGAACCTCCAAGGCTCTTAACTCCCAACACCAGAGGAACCTTTGAGGCCCAGTTTTTGCTTCTATATTGCATACAGGACTGCATAACTTCTATTTATGACCAGAGCATCAAGGTTTGAATGACCAAGGCATTTTGCAAAGTGCGTTGTGTGCTTAAATCTTTCCCAGAGCAAATTTGTATTTTTATCCCTGAAAAATGGAACTCTTCATATTTACCATAGTCACTTACCAAATGGTTATGACTATAACCATGTTTCTTGTTTGTTTGATTGTTTGTGTTATCAGGCATGGTTCCAAAAAAGAAATTAACATTATGTCCTAGTTACTTCCAATGACACGAGGAGAAAATGCTGTGTGGGGAAGTCGGTTAAATGGAGTTAGATACACCTTTTAGCATAGGAGGTGAGCGCAACCTAAGTCTGAGTGAGGTTGAAAGCAGGTCTCTTGGGCAGAGTCACATGTATAATTACCTAATCATAAGACTCTAAGTTTATTCTGCAGAGATCTTTCATAAAGGGAAATAGTGCTGTCTTTGATCAAATTTGCTTCAGTAGAGCATTCAACGTCTTTAGTAATAGAAACAGAACAGCACCATTCTGTGAGTGCCAGCAGAAGCTGCCCCTGTGGGGAAATGATAAAGCTGGAGGTCTAATATTAGAGGCTTCAGGTAAAGGCGACTTTTAAACCTCAGATTTTCTATCTAATTTGGGAATAGGAGTGATTTATGTCCTCTCTGATAGGTCATCACTTCCTGAAAAGGAAATGGACAGAGGCAGATGTTTAATCCTCATGGCCCTTCTTACCTGGGATGAACTTGGACATTAATTTATTTTGTATCTCCAAAGCTTCACAGCATTTAAGTGTTCAATTTAGAATGATATATTTTGGGGCTAACTTCTTAGAATGCCAGCACATCTTAACGTAATTATTATAGAATAATTACCAACTTCTACAAAGAGAGTTGACAGGGAACTCTTTGTGCAGTTAGGGCTCTGAAGAGGTTCCCGATTTTGATAAACTACTTATCAAAAGGAAGATATATAAATCGAACATGTGAAAAGGAAATACATACCTTTGACATCTCTATATCAACTAGAGTTACTTCAAAGTAAAGTGTAAAACATCTAACGTAATCCGTACTAAACATACCTGTGTTTAACATAATGCATAGAAAGTGCTAGAAAAGTGCCTGATACATTGTTAGTCTGTGTGAAATGTTAGCTACTGAATTATTACAGTCTTTTAAAAGACACAAAGGAGAACATACTGTATGATTCCATTTCTATGAAATATGGAACAGGCAAACTAACCGTGCTCTGAGAGCCCGAACGGTGTCGCCCTTGAGGAATAGCGACGGGAGGGCGCAGAGACTCTAGGGACTGGTCACATGTGTGTTCAAGTCTGTAAAATTCATCCAGCTGCAGATTTGTGACTTTCACACTTTATGTATACTTCAGTGAAGAGTTAATTACATAGAGTGTCAACCCAATTAAAATGATAACGAATATTTCTTGAAGGTGATAGAATAATTTAAAAAATACAAATAATGAAAGTCATCCATACAACCACGACTCAGAAATCTCTGAGAAAGCAAGTGCCTTACAAACATTAAACAAACGTGATGCTATTCATTCTGGCAGTATTCAGCCTAGATCGATATTGGGAGGTGGCTTTTTCCATCCCAATGTCAGGGAAATAGAGGCATGTCAATATCCAGAAGAGCAGACCCATGAAGAGGGGAGGATAAAGGTTTCAGTTAATCTCAGCAACATAGTGTTCAGTCCAGTCTCCAGCCTTTTCAATGAGTTCTCATTAAATCTCATATGTAATAAAAAGTGTAAGCTCTTTATAAATTTTCCATTACTTCAGGATTTAAAAAACAATAAAGTAGTTCAACCATTAATATTTTGGAATTATTGAAACCTGTGGTAGGGAGGTGGTAAAGAACCTGTAGAACTCTCACTTTGGACAATTCTTATTTATGTAGGAAGAACCTGATTCTCAAGCTAAGGTCTTAAGAGAAATGCACATAGAAACAGCAGCGAAATGTTCCATGTTGATAATTCCCAGAGCTGGTGAGGCTGTGGGGGCAAGAACACTTTCCGATGCTCTTGGTGTCCATGTAGATTGGTAAGACACCTGGAAAGGCAATTCGGTAGTAACTATCAAAATGAAATGGGCCTATCTTCAATCCAGCAACACCATTTCTAGAATTCAGTCTATACTTACTGGGTCTGTGTGAAGAGATGTAAGTATCGCAATGGTTATAAGAGTGAAAAACTAGCCCTGGCTGGTGTAGCTCAGTGGATTGAGTGTGGGCTGGGAACCAGAGGGTCCCAGTTCGATTCCCAGTTAGGGCACATGCCTGGGTTATGGGCCGGTTCCCCAGTTGGGGCCACATGAGAGGCAACCATACATTGCTGTTTCTTTCCCTCTCTCCCTCCCTTCCCCTCTCTCAAAAAATAAAAATAAAATCTTAAAAAAAAAAGTGAAAAACTAGCAGCTATCTGGATGCTCATCAGTGAACATTAGAGTGCACAGTGATGGGGAATACTATGCAGTCATCACCAAGATTTACACA